>LOEQ01000135.1:468137-479027 GCA_001685075.1 Bramus lutescens | reverse complement strand
GACTCCACGACTAGGCGGGAGCCACCACTGAGCTTCCAGAATCTCTCCAGCAATTTCACCTAGAAATACCTCCAATCATAATGTTCAGACCAAGGTCACAGACTCCCTACAGTCTCGAACACAGCCTCACTGAATGAGAACAAAGGGTTTTACAACTACAGCAGTTCACATTTTCAGAGGCATTGTAATCGATGCTCACACTGAAAGTTAGTGGCTGACTCCAGGATGAGGGCCCCCCATGCTCAATTCTTCAGTGAAGGGTCCCTGTCAACCCTCACAATGGCCCTGCGTGTTTCACACCCATTTCACAGACAGAACACAGAAGCACAGGGACCAAGTGGGGCATACTACACAGGTTGCCTGCTTTGAATGACTCCCCACACTGGCCAGCTGTCTCCCTGCAGCCTACACTCTAGCAAGTCATTATAAACTTCTTAAACAGCCTCCCTCCAAGCCTTCAGCTGGCCCCCATTCACTCTGCAAGTATTTCCTGAATATCTTTTGTGTGCGAGAAACTACACTGGACAGTGAAGGGATCTAAAACAGACCAGTTCTCACCCTCTGGGAGATGAAAACAGACCAACATTGATTGGCTAATGCAACAAATGGCAAATGACAACTGTACACGCACAAGCAAGGAACAGCCATAGTTCTTAGAGGACTCATGATGTGTGGGTATTTCTAAGTCAGAACCGAGGAAACATGCTCAAGCTAGGCCCCAATGGAGGAAGAAAGGTGAGGCATTGCTGACAACGGCAGCTTGTACAAAGGCCCTGTGCCAGAATGAGTACGTTCATCCAGGAGGCACAAAGGACCGCATGGCTGGGCCCAGAGGAAGACGGGGATGGTGGTCTGCATTGGCTCTGGGAGTTGATAGAGCTGACCCTGGAGAGCCTCCAAGGCCATGGGGAAGTCCAGCTGCCAATCCCAGAACAATAGGGCATCCCTTCAGGGTATAGCACAGGAAAGCTGGGTAAGCAGTGGTGCTAATGCTGAGTGTAGAGACCATTAAGGGCAACCCTTGTGCCATCCTGCTTCTCATGCACAAGGGAGCCAGTCCTGGCTAAAGGGGCCATATCATGGGCTCTGGTCACCTGCTGTAGAGTGAGACATCAGGTCCTGGAAGCCACTCTGGGCCTTCGCATAGAAGTTTCAGTGAACGGCTAGCTCCAGAAACAGGCGGTTTTCTTTGGAGGACACAATGATGATTATTGTAAGTGTGGCTCCTGCTTTCAGAATCAGCTCCCTCTGAACCAAGTCAAGTAGATCTTGAGCAGAGTGTGACAATATCGTTTTCTCTGTGCCCTTCCTGACCCCACTGCCCAGGAACAGCAGTAATGTGTGACTCCCTAGAGCTGCTGCTGGCTAGATTTCATCAGAACCCTGACCCAAGAGATGCTTGCTAAATGGCGGGAGAAGGGTCTTGCCTTAGCCAGCAACTGGCACCCCTAGGCACCTCCGAAGATGGATCACTCCACTTACTCTCTACCTTGGGTCTACTAATTTTCCAGACAACAATGATGCCTCATCCTTCAGTGGCACAATACACTCCAAGACAGCAGGAAAGTAAAAACAGGCAAAAAACCCCAACCCCCAGTCTGTCCAAACATCACAACGGCCACACTTTTTACTTGGATAAGGATGTTCTAATTCAAAATCATCTCATAACTAATTGACTTTTGTTTGCACGTGGTCCTAACAGATTTGCTTATTTAGTGGCGCCCAGATCCATCACCAGCATCAGGGAGATGATGGCTTACTAACCCTGCTCCCTCTGAGTCAGTACTGACCACACAGAGGCACAGAGCAGAGGCTTGGCACGTGGAAGAAGTCTTGCTATTCAGGGGGTGCCCAGGCTTGGCACGAGACTACCTGACTCACCCAGACTGATGATTTGGCTTCATTCCTACAATGTCTCCTGGGACCAGAGCCTGGCCCCACCTCACACTGGCGCAGTGTGGTCTCTGGAAGTGTGCACAGGGTATCAGAACCCAGCTCTTAAGTCTTCTTTGAAGTATTGCTCTAATAAACAGAGAACTTCTCTATGATCCAGGCAGATCCCACACCCCAGGCTGGGCTGGGCATTAAAGGATGCTACGTGTGTTCTTCAGGAGGAAAGGAGTGTGACATTAACTTGGCCTGTCATCCCCTGTTGGAACATCCAACACATGCCCTTTCCTCTGCCCATGACCCCTGAAGAATATGGAGACTGACCAGGAAGCTCTCCCCAATGTATGGCACCCAAAGTTTACCACCAACTTATTACACTGGCACTCGTGAATCCCAGAACCAGGGAGCTGGAACCAGGTTTATAGACCTGTTTGCTTGTTTCATGGATATTTTTGGAGCTCCTATTCTATAGATCCAAGCCTGAGATGGTACCAGGGCAGGGAATGTGGAGCTTTCGGTGCTAAGATAGTTCAGAGAGGCTCAATCCAAGCTGCCAGTCACAGATAGCAGAGAGGACTTACCAACAAGGTCAGCCACTGATGGTCCAGCAGGACCCAGCTCACTGGCCCTGTCTAGGACTCCTCCTCCTATCTTCTCAGACTGGCACACCTGTGCATCCCTAGACTGTCAGGTAACCAGAGGAAGGCGTTTCACCAGCCTCCCAGCTGGGCCTGTTGGTAAATAACCACAAGGAAGAAGTGAGCAGAGCAGCAGGTGCAAGGCTTGTGCTTTTTGGGCAGCTCTGCCTGTTCCTGCTCTCACCTTCCTGGAATCAAAGTGCTGAGAGGTGAGAAGTCAGGCTCCACTCTCAGATACACTGGGATAGCCATGCAGGGGAAGGTGTTCTACTGTAGCCTCTGAGGGTTGTTGTGGGTGAACCACACCACATGTGCCTGTGGCTTAGGCCTGGGACCCTGCAAGCTCCCGAGGGCAGTAACTGCTTCTCATTGAGGACTATATCACAGAGCCTCACTCAGAACCTGGTGCAAGGTTCTCCCCGTCAAGTGGGTGTGGTATCAAGGCCCCAAGGCAGGAATAGACCTTGTAGCACCAAGGAGGTGCACTGATTGACACCTTTGTAGGAACCCAAAGTCAGCATGCAACCTCCCGGGAAGATTCTAGAGGCACTCTTCAGGCCCATCATGGAACCCCCATTTGAAGGGGACAGCCTTGACTCTATAGCTCCCCACTGGTCTACCCAAGACTTCTGAGAATGGCTCCTAAGTCTGTAACTCCTCCCACTCAATTGTCCTTCCATGCCTCCTCTTTTCATAGGTATGAGAACAGTGCTGCCGTGGTTTGAGCCTTCGTTTTTGTTATGAGTATAAATTAATTGTGCAGAGTGATGTGTTTCTAAGGACTTCTTAAAATTCAAGCACATCCTGTACTTTGGCCAGGCTCACCATCTGTGCCCTTGCTATTCTACCCTCATCCCAAAGCCTATTCTCTCAACTCTCACAGGTATAACCTGAGATTTCTGACATCTATAAATTACCCCTTAGCCTCATCTTCCTGAAGGACCCCAAATGGCAAATGTCCATGGCATCCCTGTGCTCCTCTATATTTCCTAGACTCCTTTGAATTTAGGAGGAGGAAAGTAACTGTTTCTGGTCTGGTCAAAGATAAAGGACCAGAAATCATACATGTTACTTGCAAGTGAAGACAACTAAAACCCATGACATTCCAGCACACACAGTGCCTTCCTGAGGATTTTTCTAGACACAGCGTGAAAATAGCCTGTATCCCTTATGTTGCTTCTTGGATAAGCATCAACGAGAAAGGTCTCTGACACACAGGACTTTGAGTTAAATATGCAGCAGAGATTCCGGGACTTGTTTGTTACTGCAGTGTTGTCCAGTCCACCCTAGTGGAAGACATACTTCCCGAGTATGTATTCGCTCAGCAGGACTGTTCCCATTCATTGGTCATCTTGAACAACCATCTCCTAAGTTCCCTGATAGGATCTCAGGCCTCAGTGTGGGATTATGTGTTCTCTGTGCCTTTAAATAGGGCAGGCCAAACGCATGGAAACGCCCCTTTAAAGGCAAAGACCCATGAAACTCTACCTCCACATCAAACGTGCACTGTCCAGGTTTCTCAATCCCGCCTATCTCTTTTCTAAAGGAATTTGGGGACAAAGAAGGTGTGTCTGTGGGTTTCTGTCCAGACTGAGGAATTGGTGAAGAATGGGTATGATGAAGATGTTGGTCCATTTGGGGAATGGGGGCTCAGGAATTGGTAGTGGTGGGAGCTTCAGAATATAGTACCAACTTGGCAGCAAAGACCATTCTGGTTCCTAAGGTCACTTGCACCCTGACATGAGAAGATAAAGGCCCCGGGGTGGTAGTCCAGGGAAACCATCCCACAAAATCCCAACTCATCCGGACACAGTTCAACTGGGCAACCATTCACTCAGGTCCACGGCATGCCAAGCTCTACCAGCCCCCAAGAATCAGACTGGCCCTGTCTGCAAGCAGCTACAGCCCCGAGAGGTAGGATGTGTGTAGTATGTGGCTGTCCCATGACAGAGAACAAGAGCTGTGCTGAAAAGTGAACCCAATGAAGTCCTTAGTGTCTGCATCCTTTGTCCCCAACACCCTCCTCAACAAAGGAGTCGGAAAACAGCACCTTGTGTTGACATCATGTTTGAAGCTTCCATATGTGTCTTTCTCCTTCCTTATAGCGGCTATGTGGTCAACATAAGAATCCTCACACTGTACTAAAATCGCAGTGACAACATGCAACAACAAAATGCTAGCGCTCCCTGCACCCTGAGCATAGATGCCACCGAAGAGCTGTCCTCTCGCTGCCTCCAGTGGCCAAGTGGGCTTGCCAGATCTCCACATAGATAAGTAGCCCGCAGACCCCAATCTCCTGACCACGAGCCTAGCCTCACTCAACAGGTATCAAGTGAGAGGTGGAGGTGCAGAGGCAGAGGGAGGTCACCAACCTGACCCCTGTCCCATCCTTGCCTCTCTTCTACCAGGGACAAAGCTGTCAAGAACACATGCTCCTCTGGGTCCCTTTCTGTACCTCTCCTGTCCAGCCGGGTCTCCATGCCATACTTTCCCTCTCTCCTCCTTCTGCCTCTGCCTCTCCATCCCTGTTGAGACCCCAGCCTTTCTCCCTTGGGTCAACGATACAACAGTTTCCAGGTCTCCAGGCTTCCTCTATCCACAGTCAGCCTCTGCTTTCCTACCAGATCATTAAAGCCTGGCTCCTCACATCCCACCCTTCTTCAAGGTAGCCACGCCCACTCCTGGGCTCCCTTGCTTCCCATAAGGCCTGTCCTAGGATGCCACAACTCACTCCTTGCTGTCTCCATGCTTTAATCCTGAGAATCTTACCTGGGCCCAACCCTCACTTCCGCTATGCCCCTGCTCTCTGTGCCTGTGTTCCCTTTACCGTATCCTCCTCCAGAAGTCTCTCCGAGCACAGCCATGATTGCTTTTTCTCGGTGTCCTCAAGTCTGTTGTCTCTTTTGTCAGTTTTGCCTTTCCCATGAGCCTGCAGGTACAGGGAGGTACCTCACCTCTGTTCCATCCCTCTATCAGGGACAGAGCTGCCAAGAGCATGTATGGATAGCATCATCTGACCCTCCTGACACACACACCCCTTTATCCAGCTCTGATTTCCTAGTTTGTCTAAATTCCTCTCCACTCTGATTTCCTGAGATTGGGTGGTGCTAACCTCCTCTCTCTCTCTCTCTCTCTCTCTCTCTCTCTTCATAACAGGCTGGTACGTGGCACCAGCCTGGCACATTAATGCTGTGTGATTGCCTAGGGGATGAACTCATGACCTAGTTTGTGCCAGTGCTATAAGTCTAGAACCTCTGCTGGAGCATTTGGGAGACACCATTATTCACGCTGGATTTCCTGAGACTGTGCAAAGCTGAAGTTGTGTAAGGCCATCTGCCACCACTCAGGACAGCATGCCTCACTGTGCACTAGCAAGGGACCAGAGCCAAGGCCCAGAGAGAAAGGCATTTTTAAAACCTCGCTGTGCCTCTGGATACAGACATACCCAAACACAGCTCACTCCAGGTTTTGTTCAGTGATATGAACTATGAGAGACTGGGTTTCTACAAGAGGAGCCCTAAGCCTGGAATTCACTAAAAGCTGCTCAGTGGGAGTATAGCCACTCAATGTAAGCCAAACCTAAAACAGCTCAGTTCATTCCTCCCCCACCCCACCCCAGTAGAATTGAACCCAGAGCCTAACACATGCTGGGCAAACACTTATTTTGAGACAAGGTCACATTAAGTTGTCTAGGCTGTTCTGGAATTCACTCTGGATCCCAAGCAGGCCTTAAACGTATGATCTTCCTGCCACATCCTCCCAAGTAGCTGGGATGGCAGCCTGTGCGATCAGGCACAGATCTCTCTGTTTTTATTTTTATTAATGACTGCATTGGTAGAATTCACATACTGTTAGCGCTTACTCTTCTGGAAGTGCGATTCCAGAATGTGCAGTGCGTCCCTCGGTTGTACAGCCATCTCCACTTCCGTGTTCTAGCCTGGAATGAGGATGATGGGGGTTCTCTCATCCTGTCCTCTTTCTGCTGCTCACAGACACAGCTTACAACCGTCTGAGTCCCTCATACAACACAACGCGGGGACCAGCGAGATGGCTGAGAGGAAAGGACACTTGTCACAAAGCCTCGTGACCTGAGCTCAATCTCCAGGACCTACACAGTAGAAGGACACAGATGGGTCTCTTAAGTTGTCCTCTGACATCTACATGTGCACCACTATGCACATAAAAAAAAAGTACAGCACATAAGAGAGGAGGTAGTCAGCAAACCCATTCAAGGTAGGGGCATATAGGAAGGCATGCTGGCCAATCACGGCATGTAAGAAGGCACATTCATCAATCATTTGCACGTGCTGGCCTTTAAGCTGGATCCCTGCACCATCAGAGTGAACTTCCTGAGAGCTAGCTGCATACTTGGCTTCTGTGCCTTTGTTTCCAGAACTTGACTTTGTTTGATTACAGTTTGTTTGTTTGTTTGTTTTAAAGTAACAAGTCATGTTCGATTACAGTTTGTTTGTTTATAGTAACAAGTCAGAAAACAAAAATTCAACAATGGAGAAATGATGAATTTGTGTGCATGGGACAAAATAGCATACAGTCACTAAAAATCATATTTACAAATATATTTGAAGACACAGGAAATGCGCATGAGCTAATGTCAGCTGAAAAAGTAAATATTAAAATGCACATGCAGTAGAATCTCAGGTATATAGCATAGTAAACATTGACAAATGGAATAAGTAATCCTATTTATTAGATGCAATAATATTTGTAAAGGTAGATTATGGGCAATTATTTTCTTTCTGCTTTTCTATATCTGTCAGTTTTTCTAAAATAGGCATTAATTAGATCAGATCCACAACCATTACTTTTAGGCATATTCCTTGATGATTATTTTCTTCTACTAATGTGAGTACCAGAGAACTCAGCTCCTTTTTATCAAAAACATAAGAAGTGCAATCCACTGAACTCACTTTTGTATCTGGACTGCTTTCAGAGCAAAGAATCTGATACTCCAAATGCTACATCCAGCTTTATCTTAAAGTGGGATCTTCAAAGGCTCTACATAGCTTCTGGTACTTTCTCTTGTCTACCCTTTCAGTGCCTTGATTGTGTTTTTATTATGCATATCCTCCTGGAATCCATAAACAAGTGTTTATTGAAGTGACCCAATGACACACCAAAGAAGAAAAAGCCCTACAGTCCTATGGTCTGTTGTGATGCCTCACTGTTGTGACCACGGCACTGACAGAGGCCTTGAAAGTTCTAGGCTAGGCTTGGAATACCAGGTACTAGAGATGCTGGTACAAGTTCAAAGCCTGCCTGAGCTACTGAGTGAATTCAAGACCAGCTTGGACAGCTTGTGGAAACTCTATCTGAAAATGAAAATTTGGAAAGAGAGCTGGGGGTATGGCTCAGTGGTAAAGGCTTTGGCTACAGTATTGCAAACTGGAAAACAGAAAGTTCTGTTTGCTCATCACAGGAGAGGCTCAACCAACATCACCACAAACAGGAGGCAGGCTGACCTGTGAGATCAGATAGCATACTGACTGTGCCTTTCATCTTTCTTACAGGTGGTGGCAACCGAGTCCATCCTGGCTTCCTTTAGTCATTGACTATTGAGGCCACTTACTAACAGCAAATGTCAACAAAGCCAGGCAAGATTAGCCCACTACACCCATCTTCTGACAGCAGGGACAGGTCAGCGACTGTGAAGGCAGCTCTCATAGTCCACAAACACAGCCATCGCTCACTCTGAAATAACAAACACCTTTCAGATTGTCCTGGATCCACTGCAAGTTCTCACACTGGTTTTTCCTTCACTCTGGCTCAGAAAAGAAAATGTTAAAGGTGAGCTTACATGGGGCAGGGGAAGTAATTATAGCCCCTGGGCACTCTCCCAAATGTGATATCTCCTGCAAGAGATGATACATTGACTGTCAGCCAGAATTCCTTTTTCTAGTGGTAGCCTCCCTGACTCTCTTAGAGATCGGAAAACCAAGCAGGAGAAAGAAGCATTCTTATGTTAGCAGTGACTGAGTTATCCCCCCTAAAGCCACAGCGTCTTACTGGTGGATCCACACCAAATGAAAGTGCAGGAAAGGATGCAGACTCATGTATCGAGTGCTTATGGCATGCCAGACAGAGCACTGGCAGTGGATGGAGCCTGCCAGCATCTCTCCGTCAGCCCCCAGAGGCCACCCCACAGAGGATGTCTAACCACTCCACTGTTGAGCTATGAACACCTGCATTTAGAGAGATTAGAGGTTAGGTGCCTGGTTCAAGGTCATGGGTGGGCAGGGTAGGGGTGGGAATAACCTATTTCTGAGTGTTCAACCCCAAAGCCCCTAAGTCAGGCTCAGTTGACACTAGGCTGGCACATGCTCCTCTCCTGTTGTCACCTAAATGTTCCCAACCAACTGAAGTGCCTCTGCCGCATACTCTTGACTTTGGGCCATCTCACTTAGAAAGTCACCAAAATGCACTTGAAAAAATAAAAGAAAGAAAGCTTTGGCCCACACCCTGCAACCAAGCACCCATCCCCCTGTTACCACGAGTAGATTAATAAGAAACTTCTCAGGGAGTCTTTTGAAACATTCTACAGGACATAGTCAGGATGCAAGCAGGGCTGCCCCTGTCTCCAAATGTTTTTGTCTCCAAAGAACTGGCCTTTCCTTGTCCCTTCCAGAATTATGTGTGGAAGCCACAGGAAAGGGTGTCAAAATATGTCTCTATATAAATGAACGGCGCTCTCTATTTGAGTGTGCCAGATCAGTACCCCGAAAGAACTTGAAACGCTCAGGTAAAATATGAGAGCGCCAGGAACGTCCTTCGAAAGTGATTTCACACACGGTTAGCCCTGCACAGCCACCCAGCGTGCCTCTTCCTGAGGCAGAGGACGCCTCTCAGCCTGCAGCAACCTGCTCTCACCGCCACCAACTGCCACCGATTCTTTCACCTTTTATTTACAGAGCAGAACAGCAGGCTGCTTCATCAGTGAAGCGGGGGAGGTGGGGAATGAGATACAATCTACATTCTGCTCTTTCCCTGGGCTTATTTAAAAAAAAAAAAGGGTCAGGCAGGGGAGGAAGCCCTACCCAGGTTACACCACGTAGCGGGATGCTCCTTCCCTGAGGGGCCTGTCCCGGGGCTCCAGCAGAGGCACACCTGAGAGGAGCCCGGGAAGCCTTGGCACTGCTGGGCGAAGCAAGAGGCGCAAACAGAGCTCACGGTAAAGGAAATCACTGCCCCCTTCAGGCCGCATCTCCCGAGGCTGCGACCAAAGAGAAGGGGCTCCTTGGGTCCGGAAAAACTCACAAACCCGACCTTGCGCTCACTACTGACCCTCTCTGTGTCCTAGTCTCAGGGTGGGCTGTCAAGGTCTGAGCTGAGGCTTTTTGGAAACCTAGACAGAGGGAGTAAGATGGGGTCTTGGGATGGAAAGGTTTTGGTTCTCTAGCTCTGCTCAGAGAAGGAGACCAGAGGGGAACCCTCTGCTACACTCCAAGTCAAGGCTTGCACGACTCAGACTCCTCAAGTGTACATCTGCTCTGCTGTGCTTGCAGATGCCGAGCAAAAGTGGCAGCGCAGCCGGACACCACCACGAGTCCCGGGCAAGACCTGTCAGGCCACTCTATGAGCAACTAACCTTAGGCAGGGAGGGGGGAAGGGGAGTCTCCCAAAACCGCTGGAGCTATGGCTAGCGCTGGGTAGATCCCGGCAGCACCGCTGCAGAACCTTCGGCCCCAAGACTACCCGTGGCGCGCGAGGTCTGAGCTGTAGACGCGCACCACACGACCAGTCTTGCCGGGAGCTAAGGCCCTTAGGATCCCGGAGCCCTTTGGACCCTAAAGAGCGTTTTGGGTTTGGGGGGGTCTGGGAACAGGCCCGTAGCCAGTNTGGCCCAGTTTATAGTCAATGCACCTGTTCTTCCCACTTGGCACCCCATGACCCTAGGAGCGGCACCTGGATAGGGACAACCACCTCAGGCCTTTGGGGGTCCAGCCTATACCGTCTCTACTCCTCTGGTTAAAAGAGACCCCATTCTGCTCGCGCACACACACACACACACACACACACACACACACACTCCCAGAGGTGGAAGGTTCTTAAAAATCAGGGTCCCGTCGGCAAAAGCCAAGCCCAGTGGGACCCTGGTGGGCACAGTTCGCGGTGCCCTCGGCCAGCGAGAATCGGACAATTGCGCCTTCAACCCCTTCCTCGCCGCCCCCAGCCCCGACGGCACAGGCATCCGGACACTCACCTCGGTGTCATAGAGTCTCAGGTCCAGGAAGTAGGGGCGCAGGAGTGACTCGTTGCGGATCTGCTCGATGGCTAGCTCCACGGCTGGGAGTACGCCGCGCCCGATGCTGCCCTTGGCCACCTCCTTGGTGAGCGGCATGAGGCC
>LOEQ01000135.1:453456-464270 GCA_001685075.1 Bramus lutescens | reverse complement strand
CTTCTTCTTCTTCTTCTTCTTCTTCTTCTTCTTCTTCTTCTTCTTCTTCTAGAAGCCGTGAGTGATGGCTCTAAAAAAGATTCCCTGAATGACTCTCGAGAGCTTGTTCCTTTTTTCCCAAGGCATGTTTTTTAAACTGAAAAATTGGGTTTCAGGAATCAAATGTGGTCTAGTGACATCTTCGAGTAATAATAATAGCTGCCACTTACATTAACCACCCACCTGCTCTGTGCCAGACACCTTGAGATGCATTATCTGAGTCTTCATGGTAGCCAGGAAAATGGGTGTTAGCATCTTCATCTGTGACTAGAGGGACGAGGGGCTCTCTTGTCTTGGCGGTATCTTAAGGGCAGAGACAGTGACAGACACAAGCCATACATACATCCCTGCTCCTGTGCTTGCTTCTCTGGCACTCACCCATCTCTGAGGACACATGTCTATAGCTGATCAGCAACATTCTAAAGAGGCTAAGAACACCGTTGAATACCTGGGAGATGGTTCAGTTGATAAAGCGCTTGCTGTACAGTATGAGGACCAAAGTTTGAAACCCCAGTACCCATATTAAAAGGGTTAGAGAGATGGCTCAGCAGTTAAGAACACTGGTTGATATTCGAGGACCAGGGTCTGATCCCCAGAACCTATATGGTGGCTGGTCTGTACCTCTGGTTCCAGGGGCTCCAATGCCCTGTTCTGGCTTCCAGGGACTCCTACATACATTTGGTAAACAAACATACATGCAGGCAAAACACCTATATATATGAAAATAAATTGAATAAATCTTAATGAATAAAAAAACGAGGCATGCTAATGACCATCTTAGTTTTAACAAGATAATCAGAGGGGCTCATTGGCTGGCTTATTTAGCTAAATCAGTGATCTCCAGAACTAGAGAGAGAGCTTGTCTCAAAAAGGAAGGTAGAGAGCAATGGAGGAAGACAAGTGACATCAACCCCTGGTCTTCCAAACACATGTCTATATGCACAGAACAGCTGAAAGCCAGCACTGACAAGCAGGAAGAAGAGCTGGCCAGGGGACTCTGCTGAATGAAGGATGGGTCTGAGCCTCCTGACCTACCCAAGAAACCTCTATGATGACAATGACCCCACCACAACGGCACCAATGCTTCAGGAGAGTAGTGCCCTTGTGGTTGGATCTCTCATCAGAGCCAACACTGGGGACTGCATTTCTAACATACGCAGTAATTCCTAATCAGTAGGTTTCCAGAGGGCACAGATTGGCAAGATCTCAACATCTCTCTCTTTTAGAAATTTCAAAAATATGTAGATCATTGACAGCTGGGTGGTGGTGGTGAAATCCTTTAATCCCAGCACTTGGGAGGCAGAGACAGGGGATCTCTGAATTTGAGGCCAGCCTGGTCTACAGAGCAAGTTTCAGGACAGCCAAGGATACACAGAGAAACCCTGTCTTGAAAAAAAAACACACAGAAGGAACCAAGGATAGACAAGAGGTATGCTTTTTCCACAGAGCCTCAGGTAGGAAGACACTTAGAAAGCCTTTGGTGTGACCACCTGTCCAAGTCTGAGTCCCTCATTACCTTTAGGGGCCATGGGAACTTTGGAGTAAGACACTCCTGGGTCTCTGTCTTTCAACCTTAGTGCATGCTGCAACTCCAGGTCAACCACAGAACCTCATGCATTTCAGTTTCCACTCTGTGAAGCTAGGATGATAATGGTTCCTCCTCTATAGGGTCACCGTGAGGGTTAAACAGCAACAACAGTTGTTACTGCTGATCCCAGATATGTGGGCTGCTGTATTGAATTCCCTTATCAAGTGTGACGATGCAATTGTTGTCCTTAACACAGCCCTAAGCACTTATTTGGCAAGAAATTAAGAATAATAATGCCACTAAAGATGGCAAGACCCATGCCTGCTGAGGGTCCTACTCTGCTACTTGATTGACCTTTCTTTTTTCTTTCTTTCTTTCTTTCTTTCTTTCTTTCTTTCTTTCTTCCTTTTTTTGAGACAGGGTTTCTTTGCGGCTTTTGGAGCCTGTTCTGGAACTCGCTCTGTAGACCAGGCTAGCCTTGAACTCAGAGATCCACCTGTCTCTGCCTCCCAAGTGCTGGTGTCTGCCACCACTGCCCAGCACTGACAATTTTCATATGCATGTTCTCCTTGGGTCCACCAAAGTCAGATACCCTATAGCTCTCTCCCTGCCGGCACCCAAATCTGCCGCAGGCTTCTATGGTACTCCTAGCTTTTCTCATGGCGGCATTTAACCAACAATAGCTACAGGCATCTCTCCAGACTTTCTTCCTTGGCAGAAATGACCCTGAATCCTTTAGCCATCAGTCATCATTCCAGGCTTCTCTTCCGTGGTAAAGTCAGAGCTGACCGCAAACTCTCTGAATAGGCCAAGAAGCACACAGTGGAGTAGGGCCAGGCCCCAAAGCAGTCACAGGACTGCTGTCTAGTTGTTCATATTTTGCTAGTGACTACATCACCCTTGGGCTGCTAGGAAACGCACTTTAAAAGCCTAGGCTTGTTTTCTATGAAGCTACCACTGCTGCTGTTTCCAAACAGCCAGACTTTTCCTATCCCACTTACCAGCAGTTTTATTTGGAAACCCCCACCCTGGAGTGCATTGCTTCTCCAGTGACCCCCTCTACTGTCCTAGCCTGCTGAAGGTGTCCTGCATGGCGGATCTCTCATTGTTCATACTTGACACCTCTTCCAGTTAGTGACACTGTTATTAGGCAACCAGACTGTCTTTCCTGTCCTTAAACATTTACCAGAATGGTAAGTAGGAGAGAGCAAAAACCACAGTTCTAGGTCTGCCTACACCGGGTTTCATCTTTTACTAGGATTAAATCTTGTGACAACTCCACTTCCACATCCTACAGCCTGCATTTCCCCACCTTCCACAGCAGAACATGCTCATTCTTGATGCACTGGGCCAAAACTCCTGTTCATGCTCTCAGGGCTTCTCAGACCTGCCACACTACCAAGGCCATGAATCCAGGTGACCACCGCTGTCTGGGTCTTGGCGAACACATGTTGACTCCTGGGAAACTCTGCAGTCAGCTGTTCTGGAAGGCTGCAGAGCTGGCACCTGAATCCCCTATTGCTGAGAACACCTGTGAAGGCTCTTAGAGAAACTGGAACCCAGCTATAGCTCCACTGCCAGCCTTACTGCCTCTCCCCTTCCAAGGTTCCTTGTGCTCTCTGTGTTTATCTGGCTGGTGCCTCTGTATGGGCTCAGTAGAAGCATGTAGCTCCCTTAGGAAAGTCGTCTCCATTTTCCTTTTGATCACACAGACTCCAGTTTCCCACCCACTGGTCAATATCTCCTGAAATCTCTGCAGTGTTTCTGTCGCAGGCCTAGCAATTGGCAAGTCCTACCTTCTTCTGTTCACCCACCCTGCTTGCTCTGTGAGCCACTCATGCTCCACTAATGTCTGTAACCTTCTCAAAAGCTTCTACTTGTTCTGGGACTGAGTGCCAGCAGGGCATCTATATCTCCATTCTAGACTCCTCCTTCCAGGGCGTCTTATGGTAAATATTGAGATGTAACATGTGTACTGAAAACCACACAACTGTTAAACATGTGGTCCAGTGGATTAGCACAAACCAGACACACTTACAGAACCCGCAGAAAGAGCCAGAGGAGCATCAGGGGCCTGCAGCCCCAGGTGGCCTCCTCTCTCGAGAGGAAGTCAGTGCACTGAGCTGAGCGTCAAAGCCAGAGATTGGTGTGGGCCTCTTCTTGGACCTTAGCTAAATGGTATCATTGTCTCTCCTGAGTCAGTAACACCCTGTAAGGTTCATCCACGAGGTCATGTATGTTAACAGATCTCTTTTCACAGCTGTGTGGTGGCCTTGGCTTTTCACAACCCACCTCCAGCATAGTTATCCACATGTGAGGTTTTGTCGCCATCCACTCCATGGCCTGGCTGCTTGTTACAGTATGACTTGTAATGCTGGCCTCTCCTCTAGCTCTGTTGTAGCCTGATCTTCATGGTCCTACCAAGCAGACCAGTGTCATTCCCAGCTCAAAAACTCCTGGGGTTCACAGTTACCGTGGGGCACACACTCCCTGGCTCAATATAAGTTATTTACAGTGTGGCTTCAAAGCTTCCAGGATTAGATAATACAACCAGCTTCTCTCCCTGCACCGTCCAGATTTCAGCTCCTTACACTGCACCAGGTGGTCCATCTTGCACTGCATCAGGAGGTCCATCTCACACTTCATCAGACGGTCCATCACACTGCACCAGGTAGTACATCTCACACTGCATCAGACGGTTCATTTCACACTGCACCATGTGGTCCATCTTACACTGCATCAGACGGTCCATCTCACACTGCACCATGTGGTCCATCTCACACTGTACCAGGTGGCCGATCTCACACTGCATCAGACGGTCCATCTCACACTGCATTAGGTCCACAGTGCACCTGCTCTGTTCTTACTCCACTGCCTGATCATGTATTCCTTCAGCCCAGAATGCTCTCCCCACTCTTTCTCCCACTGGCAAAATTGTCAAGACCCAACTCAGGTGTCACCTCCCCTGCAATGCCTCCTCCAGTCCCTCCTAGGAATAATTGCTCCCTTTCTCAGCTCCCAGGCTAAGGCTCCCTTCATGCTGAGAGATAACACTTATCACCTGTTTAGAAGTTAATTACCACATTTTGCTATCCTGAGACAGGTATTCGAGCTCATTTCTGGGACCAGGATGTACTATGCCCTCAATGGTACCTTAGAGTTGGAAGTGTGGTTATCTGGGGGCTTTTGTGTTTGTTTGTTTTTTCTTTTCTTTTCCTGATAGCACATAAATCTCTGGTATCTTAAGAATCAAAAATAGAACATTTATTCTTATCTCAGCATATTCTGGGGTGGCTTTTTGGCATCGCATTGCCGTGAAGAGTCAGCTGTCTGCATCTCAGGATCCTTCTCTGTGTACGAGGCCACAGGCACACCCAAGATAATCAATACACATTTGTTGAATGGAGAAGTGTGCTCTGTCTGGTGCAGGTATTCTCTGCATGAAACAGAGGAAGGGTGGAGTGGGGAGGTCTCTGCGTGGTTCATCCTGGAGTTTTCTCACCTGAGAAGGGGGTGACGTCACTAGCAGGTGACAGCGGAAGTGGGGGGAAGGGCTGTTACATTAGCTTCACCTTTCGCTGGATCAACAAAGCCAGTTTCGGTCATAGTGTCATTCCTAGGGGGTAAATGCGATTTGCTTTTTGGGGTCTTTCCCGGTCCTATCTTCAGATGCACACTGTGGTAGGGCACAGCCACATCCTATGACACAATTCATGTTCCAAGACACCAACTTTGAATAACAATGAGTCTTAACTTATCTTTTCCTATTGCGTCTGCCCTGCCTCTGTGTTATAACACAGGCCAAAGCACAGGCAAGATGGCATTTGACCTTAGGTTATTTTAGCTACTTTTTGTCCATTTCTTCAGATGCCAACCATTCCAGTTTCATGGGAATTTTAGTGAAGTCCAGCCATACTGGTTCTGGTCAATTTAGGCTATTGTAACAAAAAACTTTAGGCTGGGCAGTTCACAAACAGAAATTCATTGTTCATAGTTTTGGAGCCTGGGAAATCCAAGATCAAGGCACCAACCAGCACATTTGATGACTAACAAGGGCCAGTCTTCATAGCTGGTGCCTTCAGGGCCTATGTCCAAGATACAGTTCCCTCAAGCCCCTTTTCTAAGGGCACAAATCCCATTTCTGAAGGTGGCACCCCTACAGCTTCATCACTGTGTGAAGATCCTGCATCTTAGCACCACTGTGATAGAAGTCAGCTTCAGTGTGAACTTGGGAGAGATTGAGCCATTCACACCATGGCCCTGTTGTCTTTTCACAAGATTTGGAATTCCAGCATCAATGGCCAATGGTCTCGGGACAGTGCATTTTATGTGATGCACAGAAATCTAAGGTTCAGCCAGTAAAAGATCTACTGCACGAGCATGACAGGCTGAGTTCTCACACAGAAAGTCCAGGCACAGCTGTACACATCTGTAATCCCCAGGCTGGAGGTGAGGCACGAGACAGGTAGGTCCTGTGGAGCCAGCCAACACAGCTGAATGGGTTCAGTGAGAGATCTGTCTCAAGGGATAAGGGGAAGAGCCGTTGTAGAAGACGCCTGGCACGGACCTCTGGCATCCACATACAGATGTACCTCACATGTGCACACTTACATGAACACTATGCATACACACACCACACACTCACATACATCCACACACAACAAAAAAGAAACACGATTTACTGGTATTGCAACATCTGGCATAAGACCCCAACAACGTGTGATGATCCACAGCTGGCTTGGAAGAAACTTTGTTCCTGAGTTCTTTGGGTGTCTGTCCCGAATCAGCCTTACAGGGTATCGTTTACATGTGCTGTTTTGAATATGAGATGCATCCCCCCAGACTGATGTACTGGACACTTGGTCTCCACCTGGTAGTACTATTCTAGGGGAGCCATAGGAACTTGAGGAGGAAGAGCCTATCAGAGGAATTGGGCTACTGCGTGGAGGCCTCTGAAGTTTATACCTGATCCCTGGTCACATTTCCTTCGTTCTCTGCTTCCTGTTCACTGTGTGAACCATCTGCCACACATGTCTTCACTGCTACCAAATCCCAGAAAAAAACAGAAGCAAAGACTATGGGGCTGAAACCTCAGAAACTACGAGCAAAAATAACTTCCTCTCTTTAAGTTTATGTGAAGCCGGTTGTCACAGCACTGAAAGTTACCATAGGAGTTTGTCCCCAGTTCTGGGTGAGTCCCCTTGAGAATGAGCCTGGTGTTGCTTGCTGTTGCCTGGCTTTCCTGGATGTTTGGACACTACAGGATAGCCAGGCTGCAGAGCTTGATAAAGTTCAATTGTGTGGCCATCTGAACTTCCCTTGTGGAATTTCTTTTCCTGACATCTTTATTTTGTTGAGACTGAAGAAGGTGCTTAATTCTTTCATAGATGTTTGTTATCTTTTAGCAAATTAGAGGCCTCTGGGAATTCTCTAAATTCCATATTCTCATTCAACAACTGGATCCCATCATTGTCCATGTGAAGATAGCAGAGATAAAGTTCCTGGTTAATGGGAAGTAGAGTGGGGATAATAGGAAGGGGTGGGAACAATTTTTTTTTTAAACCTTCTAGCTTCTCTATTGCGTGAACATTGTTGCTTACACACAGGAAGAGCTGACCATAGCATTTGACAATTTTGTTGTTATTTTTGGTTCTTTCCTGTTTGTTTTCACTTTTATTCGGAGAATGACTTTGTTCATTCAAAAATAATAGCAAAAACAAGACATAAAAGGATTAAAAGAGTAGGTGTGGTAGTACACACCTTTTATCCCAGCACTCAGAAGGCAGAGGCAGGTCAGCCTGGTCTACGGAGTGAGTCCCAGAACAGTCAGAACTACACAGAGAAACCCTGTCTCGGGTCGGGGACAGGGAGTAGGGAGATTAAAAGAAAACCAACCCACCGCCTTGTTGGTTTGTTGTTTATTATTGTTCTTCTGTGTTTGGTTTCTTTTTCTGCTTCTCTTCTCTGATCATTTTGACATCAGATTTAAACTTTTAATAGAAACAAATGAAAAATGTGTTATCAGCATCTTTAAAACCTGAAGCGGGCAGTTAGGAACCCTCTAGAAAAAATGGGTGCGTGCTCGTGCGTGCGTGCGTGCGTGTGCACACATGCTCTTTGAGCTCCCTCATCTTCACCTTGTACCCACATCACCTCACTTAGTTATCATTAGATCATCAATGACCCTGAGAGTCATTCAGGTGCCCGCTCCTCAGAACAGGAAATGGGATCTCAGATCTAACAATTTTGTCGTGAACATGTGAGTGAGACAGAGACAAATTCAGAACTGTAATTCTGGACTTGAGAAGTCAAGTAGTCTTTTCTAGCTGGTCTCAGCTTCAAGATTAAGTAAACTACCAATCTTCTTACCTCTACCCCACCCTGTTGCCCATTATCTGGCAGTGTTCTCTGCTGTGTAGGCTCTTCCATGGAGTTTGGTTGTCTGTTGGCAGAACAAGCCTGCAAGCCTGGGGGTTGTTAGAAGGCAGGCCATTTGGAAGCTAGAGCCACCTGTGCTTGTGGTCATTCTCTTTGGCACCTTGAACCTGTGACAGTTCAAGCCCTTCCGTGGGAAGAAGGGAAACAGGGTGTGGGGCAGAGCAATGAAGGCACCCAGGGGAAATACATTCGGTCTCCCGCAGGCTGATACTTGGTCAGTCCTCCAGTGTCTGTTTAAAATGGGTGAAGGACAAAGGGAGTTCTGACAGAAACCATATTGGGCACCAACCAGGTGTAAATGGCAGAATTGAGGGCCTAACTGGAACCTGGAAGTGTCTTGCATGTGTGCGGCTTAGAAGATTTAGCCGAGACGTAGAGACTTGTCTTCTCACTGTCCCCAGAGGTCTGGGTGTCATTGATTTGTTTAGTTATGGGGTCCCTCCATCCCTTCCCTTAAACTATAAATTTCATGTGTGTCTGTGTTCCCAAGTATGTGCACATGAATGCAGGTGCCCAGCAAATCCAATAATGCCAAATCTCCTGGATCTGGAGTTACAGGAAGTTGGGAGCAACTTAGTATGTGTTCTGGGAATAAAACTTGTGTCCTCTGAGAGAGCAGTGCATACTATCTTAACTGCTAAGCTCCAGGTCTTGGTTTTTGTTCTGTTGCTGGTTTTATTTTATTTGTTTGTTTGTTTGTTTGTTTAAGACAGTCTGACCATGAACCCTAACTAGCCCAGGAAGTTCTTACATATATAAATCGGGCTTTGAACCTATAGTTAGTAATCCTCCTAGCTCTCTCCCAGGGGTTGGGATTCCAAGGATGTGCTACCACGCCTGGCTTTCTGAGCTGTTCTATATACAGGAAACTCCACATGGAAATATAGTTCCCTGCCTCACACACACTGGGACTCGACCCACTTTGAGGGGCCTGAAATTAAATTCCATTGTCTGTGAAACTTTCCTTGGTTGTCCACCAAGAAGACACTCATGATGTCTACCTCCTCCTTTCAGGGCACTGGGCATGGCTGCCACATGCCCTGGCTGTGAGATTCAGGGATGCTCATCCCCAGGCTGTCTGGATTCTGTCTCCTGATCAGCCTGAGGCTGTGCCATGGTAATCTCCCAGGTAGAGAACTAATGAAGTGTATGGGTGATCCCCAGGACCATCTCTGCTTTCTTGTCTTGCTTCTGTGATGACTTAGATCTCTCTGGAGTCTCTTTCACTCACTCCCCTGGGCTGCTGTGCACAATCTCACTCAACTTCTTTCTAGCTTTCTCTTGGTAAAGTGCTTGTTTTACTGATCTGCTGCTGTCACGAACCATGGCTTAGAACCCCTGCCACTCTGTTTGCTTAGGACTGTAACCTAGGCTGGCCTCAGCTGGGTGGCTCTTCTATTGGTCTTCCTGATTACTCACAGTTTTATTCTGTTGACAGGCCAGTGGGAGACTGGGCTCTGTTGAGAGGTATAGACAGCCAGGACTCTCTGTGGTCTCTGTGCATGGGCTCTTTGGCATCTTCTCCAGCAAGATAGCCAGAGTTAACATGGCAGCCCAGGGCAACAAGAGAGCAAATAAAGAAGCCTGGATGTCTGCATTGTATCTAGTTGGAAAGTGAAGCACAGATTGCATTAGTTATTTTTCTCATTGCAATGGCAAAATTACCCGCTGGGATCAGGACAGAGCGTTTATTCTGTTCTGTTGCATTGTGGCAGGGAAGGCATGGCAGCCAGAATGCGAGGCAGCTGGTTACACTGTGTCTGTAGTCAGGAAGCAGGGACATGAATGCAATGCTTAGCTGGATTCCTGCCTTTCCCCCTTTTGTTCCATCTGGGACCAAGCCCATGGATTGGCACTGCCCCCATTCAGAGTGGATCTTCCCTTTCAGTTAAATTCTCTGGAATCGCCCTCACAGCCATGCCCAGAGCTGTGTCTCCTAGGTAACTCCAAATCCAGTTCACTGTCAACAGAGATTAATCATCACAAAGACAGAGTCAGATTGACAGGGAGAGCTTCAAAAAGTGTGAATTCAGAGAGATTGACCTGTCAGTGTTCCTGTCCTGTGACCATATACCTGACAAATGCAACTTGGGTGGTGGGTTCAAGATAAGGTTTCTCTACCTTGGCTGTCCTGGAACTCGCTCTATAGACTAGGCTTGCCTCAAACTCACAGAGATCAGCCTGCCTCTGCCTACCAAAGGATTGGGATAGAGGTGTATGCCACCACACCTGGTTGATAAAAATAATTTAAGATAGGGGTTAATAATTTTGGCTCATGTTAGAGCATATGAGTCCAGGCATGGTGGCCTCCAAACAGTGGGAATGTGATGGTTACATTACACCTACAGTCAAGAAGAAAGGAAGGAAGGGAGGGGAGAGGGAAATAGGGAGGGAAGGGAAGGGGAAGAAAGGGGAGGGGAGAAGACAAGTTGAAGAGGAAGCCATCTATCACCTCTAAGACCGAACCCTACTGACCCACTTCCTCCTGATAGACTCCATCTCCTACAGGATCTACAGCCTCCTATAACAGCACCGCAACCCGGGACCAGGTGTTTAAAATGCTATTTTACGTTTTATGTCCCTGCATATTCATGTGGCAGTGCATACACAGGAGTGCAAATGCCCCCAGAGGCCAGAGATCAGTGCCAGAGTCTTCTGGAGCTGGAGTCACAGGTGGTTGTGAGCCACACAAGGTGGGTGCTTGGGAATCCAACTCATGTCCCCCGGGAACACAGTACATGCTCTTAGCCATTGGCCATTGATGTAGGAGGGTCATCTGTCTGTGTGTTACTTTCATTGGTTAATAAAG
>LOEQ01000135.1:424741-452098 GCA_001685075.1 Bramus lutescens | reverse complement strand
CAGCCACCACAGCCCAGACCTCTGGTCCTTTTGCTATTACTGGCCACCACTCCTTCCCATGCACCCTTTGACAGTGTCTTGCACTTAAGTTCAACTCTCCGCATCAGGAGGCTTCCCAGCTCTGCAGTTGGAGGTATGTTCACCATTACTTCTCTGCACATTCCTTTACTTCCCTCCCCACCGTTGTTCTTAAATCTGACTCTTCTCCCACCCTCCAACATGGCTACTCCTCCAGAGAGCATAAGGCATGCTACATGAGTATCCATCCCTGAGCTGGGGTCGTAGCTCAGTTGAGAGAGGGCCTGCCTTGTGTGAGTCCAGAAATTCCTCATAAATACGCTGTGATGGAACACACCTGTAATCCCAGTGTTTGCGAGGTGGAAGCAAAGAGGTCAGTGGTTGAAGATCATTCATGGAAAATTCAAGGCCAGCCTTGGTACGACTCTGCTTGTAAAAAATTAAAATAAAATAGGGGGCTAGAGAGATGGCTCAGGGATTAAGAGCATTGGCTGCTCTTCCAGAGGACCTGGGTACAATTCTCAGCACCCACCTGGCAGTTCACAACTGTCTGGAACTCTAGTTCCAGGGGATCCAACATCCTCACATAGGCATACATGTGGGCAAGATACCAGTGCACATAAAATAAAAATAAATCATAATAAAAATATTTGTAAAGTGTCTCTGCTGCCTCAAGGTCTCCATGGACACAAGCGTCTTTTCTGCTCATGTCCTTAGGAACACACAGGAGTTCCCCTGAGGTGCTGAGGTCAAGGTTGGGGCTGGCAGGCCCCAGCTATTAATCAGTCTAAGCAGAAAACAGTGTTTACCACAGAGGGATGAACATAGGACACTGGGGACTGGAGGCACAGAAGGCTGAGTCACTCCTTGAGGAAGGTAAGCTGTTCCCAGCATTGGGAAAGAGCAGAAGTGATGCTGTCCCTTGCTGGGGAGCAGGGTGACAAGAAGTCGCCTAACCCTAACCCTAACCCTAACCCTAACTCTAACCCTAACTCTAACCTAGGGTTAGCAGGATTGATGGCTGATGGCTTCAGAGTGCCCTTTGTAGGGGACCCGGGTGCCACTGAGGACACACCGATGCCCACACAGAGAACCAGCTGTTTCAGTCCTCTGGCTTCCAAATGCCCTGCTTTACTTCTCTTGTGGGACGGCAGCCCCAGCTGCACCCTTAAGAAAGCCATGGCCCCCAAGAGAGCTCAGTGCAGTACTGGTGACTTCTCTGGCAGAAACCTGCTGAAGCCACTGGGGAATGAGACCTTCCGGAACCAGTCCTTTGTGACACAGTGTAGAGGGGGAAGAATTAAGAAACCCCTTAGAAGTTCCAGCCAGCACCGCAGGCTGGTACAGCCCTATCAAAAATACGCCAGTAGTGAGCTAAAATGTAGCTCTGTTACTAGAGTGCTGACTGAGCTACACAGATCCCTGTGTCCAATCCCCAGCACTGCACGAGACGGTCCCAGAGGCACACAACTGTAATCCCAGCACTCAGGGGGTGAAGACATAAAGATCAAGAGCTTAAAGCAGGGCTGGAAGGTAAAGGGCTTGCAGACAGGTGGGCCTGAGTGTGACACCAAGAGCCCATATAAAAGTTCTAGCCGTGGCAGCATGTGCTTGTAATCCTAGTGCTGGGAGGCAGGGATAGAAAGAAAGGTGGGGCTCACATCTGAGGCTGACCTCTGGCCTCCATAGTCATCTGTAAGTGCTTGCATGTGTGCACATGTATGCGCACGTGTGTACAAACACACAGTTCAAGGTCACCCTCAGATGACTTTGAGGCCAACTTGGACCATATGAGACACTACCTCAAAACACACAAACACAGTTCAAGGTCACCCTCAGTCGAGGTCAACCTGGACCACATGAGACACTTCCTCAAAACACACACACACACACACACACACACACACACACACACATACACACAGTTCAAGGTCACCCTCAGTTGAGGCCAACCTGGACCACATGAGACACTACCTCAAAACACACACACACACAAAACAAATTAAAACAAAAAAACGGAACAGCCTGTTTTGCAGAACTGACCATGCCAGCTGTTACAAACCACATCTACTTCAGACTGAGCCTGTCTGTCTGTCCAGCCTTCGGTAGGAAATGGGTAGAGAGAGAATGCTTTGTGTCCTTCTGTTACTCCTGAGGCTGGACTTCCCTTCCCTTCCCTTCCCTTGTGGACCTGGCTCTACCAGGACAACCACCTTCCCTGGGTGCTGAACACTTTGTATCTACCTGCTCACCCCTTCTGGGTCCTGTCACATGTGGACAGGGCCGTTCACTTTGTATCCTTCCTTTCCATCTTTGGCTCTCATGCCCCCCCAATCTATCATTATTATTACTTTATCAGGTAATTTGTGATGGTTTTGGTATATGGTCAAGGAGCCCGAGATGGGTGGCATACACCTGTAATCCCAGAATTTGGGGACTTGAGGGCAGAGGTAGGAGGATCATGAGTTTGATCAGCCTAGGCTACTCAGTATGAGATTCTACCCCAGTAAACAACAAAACAAAAATATGAGCCAATCCCCACTTGGCAGGTCATGTCCTCCCTATGCCCTGTATTTCATTCTCTAAGCCGCAGGGAACTGTGGGGAGTAGGAACCTTGTCCCTCCAGGCTTCCTGCTTGGCCCTGTGTCGACCCTTCATTCTGGGAGGTGGATGATTTCTGCCTGTTTCCCAGGATGAAGGCTCTTCACTGAAGACGTAGTTTTCTGCAGCATCAATTTCCCAGAGCACATACTAAACACTGTCATCACCAGCGACACCACAGCTGGAAATAGCAATGCTGAATTGGGGGGAAAGATATGCATTACATGTGGAGCACAGCTGGCTCCCAAAGCAGGTCCTTTCCAGGGAAACGCAAAAAGAAGTGAAAAACTAAGAGTGGGCCCATCCGCTCCCACCCCCTCAGGTGTCCTGTCTCGAGTCCTGTGCACACCTCAAGTTCATTTTCAGCCCTGCAAACTGTCGAAAGGTTCAAAATGTGACCCATTTCACAGCTGTAGAGGCCATCTGAGTATGGGGGTCAGACACATGCCAGTGTGACAGAAAGCCGAGGGGAATCTGTACACAGCACCCCATCTGCTTAAGGTGCCCTGTCCCCCGGCCTGCAGTGTGGGCGTCTTCCCTGAGGACACTGAGATGTGGGTACAACTGAAGGGCTCCCTAGCCCTTAAAGATTGACCTGTTGTAGCCCAGGCTGGCTATGAACTTGTGATCCTCCTGCCTCAGCTTTCCAATTGCGAGCATTACAGGCCTACATCACCATGCCTAGTTAAGGAGACTTTTGTTCTGAGACAGAGTGTAGCTATATAATCCAGGATGGCCTCCACATGGTGGTCCTCCTGCCTCCATCTCCTGAGGGCTAGGATTACAGGCATCCAGGGCACCGCCATGTTAGGTCTTTACAGATTGTGAAGCACCTGCTGTGTGGGATGTACCAGGGATACCTTTTCTCACTTAATTCCCCCATCACCACAACAGGAGGGACTTACTCTCCCCATTTTATGGGCAACGCTATTGAGACTTAGAGGTTCCAATAGTCACTATCAGGTAGGGTGACCATCCTTTCTCCTGGTTGAGTTGAATCATGGAGCCATTGATTGGAGGGCTCGCCGCCTCTCCCTGGTCTTCCTTGTATTCTCAGGCTGCTCCCCATTCTCCCCACCATTCTCTTGCTCTGGGAGCCAGATGAGCAGCAGTCACACATGGTATTTTCCAGGTCTCTCCTCCCCCAAGGCTTAGGCAGTGCTCAGAGCGTTGGCAGCCCCAGGGATCCCCCATCTGGCTGCTGAAGCTTGCAGCCTCCTGGGAGGTAGTTCCTATAGCTCCAAGCAGGTGCAGAGGCTGGAAAGACCTGTTGTTCCCAGAGCTGGTAAAGTGAAAGCCCCGGGAGTCATGACTTCCCATGACAAATGAGGAAGGTGTCGCTGCAGAAGGAGCCCTTCCCTGAGTGCGGTAATGAAGCTGCCTACAGCCCTGTGGGTAAGTGTTCAGGCCCAGGCTTGCCCAGGCTGGGAGTCAGAATATATAATGGGTGACTTTGGGCAAACACAGTCAAGGGCTCAGCCACAGTCACCCTTTGTGTAAAGGGTCTAGAGTCTCGTGGGCATCCCGATCTCAGATTGTCCCTTAGTTTGAGAGAGCATAGAGGCCATTTTCCTCTAAGACTCACTCCCAGGAAACTTCCAGAGCCCAGTTAGTGAGGGACTAAAGAACCCAGGTCTGATGCCTTTAAACTCTGGTTGGTGTCACTGGGTGAACAAGGAATCAGGTGATTCCAGGAGCAACAGGTTCTCAGATCCGATCACTTCAGACTGGAAGGCAGGTGCCCGAGACACTCCACAGCACTGTCTTGTGATGTAGAAAGCAGACTCAGAGAGAGCAAGCAAGGCTGCATAGAACACCCAGCCACCTTGAGTCCACACTCCCAGGTATGCTCTCTTCTGGCAGTCCCTGTGATAAAAGTCGCCATCCCTATAAGTGCTCAGCCTGTGGGGTTGTCACAAAAGAGCACGCTCCCCTAGACTCTGAGTCCTTTAAGGACACAGCCCTATTGTTTAGACTGCATCCCTGTTCGTTTTAGCAGGTACACATCACAAAGACACCAGCAATGGACTGGCTTTCCCTTGCTGGACCCCTGGGAGATGTAGACTGAGAGCCTTCTGAGAGCCTATAGGGTTGCCCAAGAAGTCCCAAGCCTAGTGTTTCCCAAGGAGCAAACTACAAGGCTGGAGCAGTAGCAAAGGCAGGTGTGGTAAGGAAAAGTCAGAGTGAAATCATTGAAAATGTGACTTTGTCTTGTCATTGACCGGCTGTGTGATCTCGGGTGGGTGCCACCCTATGCTTCCTCAACACTATGACAGCGCTGGGGTTACTCAGACCCTTGTTCTTCTCACTGCTGACCCTGGGTACCACTTTCACTCTTTCATCAGGTTTGCAAAGCCTGGGAAAGGGTTGGGGTTGAGATGGAGGTTTTTCTCCCATTTTAGCTCAGGGTTACTGAGTGACTTAGTTTCTGGATGTGACAGCTGGTAAATACGAATCTCCTGAGGGGTTCTGTCTAGATCTGACCATCTCCTGCCCGCTCTGGGCTGACATGGTAGCCAAGGATGCTGTTAATTTTGCTGTTTACAAAAAGAAGTCCAGTGTGAGTGGAGGCTTTTTTGGTGTTTAAAGCCAGATGGTATTTCCTGCCTTGATCAGCCTGGGAGTTTTGGTTCCCATGGCAACCCTGAAGTTCCACCTACTGCAACTTCCTCATTCTCCAAGCTTCTTCCTCTTCCACCATAGTCAGGGGCCCAGGAGAATAAAGCTGTTAGCTAGTGTGTTGTGCTGCACTTCACAATGACACCACGCTCTGTTTATGACCTCACTCCTTACTGCAGCCTTGCCACAGAGCATCTGCTGTCCCTCTGCTTTGCTCAGGGAAACCCAGGCTCCAGAGACAGGCTACCTGTTCCATTTACCCTCGCTGCCATCAGCAGGACTCCAACCAGGTCTGATGTCTCTGGACCCTTAGTAGGATGAGCATCCTCTAGCACATTCTCTGCTGTGCTTACCGTTCCTCAATTCCTAAGTGGTCAATTTCCTTTGTAAGCTGGGCTAAAATCAAGATGCGGCATCTTTACCAAGTTAATTTCTCTGAACTTCACTTTATCTGCAAACTGGTAATAATGATGCCTCTGAAAGGGTGGGAAGATTACATATGAATAAATGTATATATAGACACAGTATATGCCTACTGTATTTGAAGGACATCTAAGATCAACCTGATTACCCACAAGACACTGGGTGGATTATTTTGCTTGTGGAACCTGATTCATGAAAGTCTGACAGGTGTCCAGCCTTTTTTGTGTGTGGTTTTTCAAGACGGTTTCTCTGTGTAGCTTTGGAGGCTATCCTGGAACTCACTCTGTAGAACAAGCCAGCCTCAAACTCCACCTGCCTCTACCTACCGAGTGCTGGGATTAAAGGCACACGCCACCACCGCCTGACCTCTCCCCCCACCCCGTGGGGTGTCCAACATTTTGACACTGCAGCATGGTATTGTCATCTACAGATGTGTTGGGCCACACAGCTATGCAATGCACACAGCTTGCAGGCCACAGGTTGGGTATGTCTGTGAGAGGTAGCAACATGCAATGCTTGCTTGCTGTGATAAGGGCAGCATAGAACTTAACTTCTCACGATGCACATCCCTGAGGGATGTAGGGATTTCGCTTATGAATGACCTCGGCTAGTAGACCCTGCTTTAAGTGCAGGACTGTAGCTTATGTGGCATTGTGTGAGTTTTCTGAATGGTTCATTGTGCAGAGAGGCATGGTCATATCTGTAGAAAACTCCAGAAGCTTCAGGCTCTAGGAGTGTGGGCAGGAGCTGGTGTGGAGGATTCCTTCAGGTATAAGATTGTTAGAAGGGCTCCTGAGGCTGCTGCCTAGGTCCTGCCCATCCTGGTACCCAATGGGGTTTTGGCAGTAACTGTGCCTGACCTTGGGACACTCGGTAGAGCACGGAAAGATGTCAACAGGCCGTATCTCACATGACAATATTACGCTCATTGATAATGACTTGGCCAAAGCTTTAGAAACAAACACATGTAAGCTCATGACTGAAGGGGGATCGAAGTTGAACTGACAGCCGGCACCTGGTGTTGCTCTTTCTGCCAGTTTTCTTTGCCATGTATTCTGTAAGACTGTGGTTTTGCAAACTGAATTATGCGCATTAAGTTAATTGCTATCCAATTAACAAATATTTTCCATTCATTCTTGCAATCAGTCTGGCTGGTACATTCCCATAACAGGCTCTTTTGCCTGTCCCCAACTCTGTGGTGGTTAATGTGGCAGTGCCAAGTGGCTGATGAGCAGTTCATGTGGCTTGACCCCTACACGACAGACAGGAAAAAAAATGACCAGGAGCTCTGGTACCTGGGAGTGCTTTCCTGGTGACAAGCCCTCAGGCTGCCAGTTAAGGGTCACACCTGCCCCTTGAGCCAGGACAGCCATTATTCTAAAGGATGACAAGCAAGGCAAGGACTTGGCTTGGCTCCCGGGGCTTCCCCAGTGCCTCTGACGATCCTCTCTGATGATGCTCGGGCCTCAGCAGATGAGCTTGCTTCCCAGTTCCCATGATCCCTAAGGACACAGTGAAGTCGGCTTGCCCAGTAGTTCATTCACAAAGCTCTCCTACGGTGGGCCCTTACCACTGGTTCCCCATGCTGTGTGGCCCTAACCCCCTTATTCTATGTGGGTTCCAGGAGGCAGACTACACTAGTGTAAATGGCTGTGCAGTCTGGCTTTATGTCAACTTGATACAGCTATAGTCATCTGGGAGGGGGAAACCTCAGTTGAGAAAAGGCCTCCAGAAGACTGGGCTGTAAGCAGACGATCCTGTAAGGCATTTTCTTAATTAGTGATTGACGGTGCCATCCCTGGGCTGGTAAGCAAGAAAGCAGGCTGGGCAAGCCTTGAGGAACAAGCCAGTAAGCAACACTCTCCACGACCCCTGCATCAGCTTCTACCTCCAGGTTCTTGCTGACATCCTCAGTGACTACGTTGTGGAACTGTAGGCTAAACAAACCCTTTCCTCCCCAGGTTTCTTTGGTCATGGTGTTTCATCACAATAGTGACCCTAATCAAGACACTGGCCTCCAGCGTTTGAATGGACACTTGTAGACAGGACAGTGGGACTGGGTGGCAAAAGAGGAACAAAGGGGACTGAGAAGAATGTGAGGGGCTATGGAGTCCTCAGGCAGGGCCTCAGTGGCTGAACAATGGCTGAGCAGATCCTGAAGGAGTGGGTGACCACGCATGTGACAAGCTCTGAGCCCCACACTCATCTGCCGATGAGCAGAGACAATTGCTCTGCCGAATGAGCCGCAAGCCAATTAGCTGAGAACTGGAGAAACGAGAGGGTACAGAGTGTGGTGACTCTACCCCAGGGGAGTCTCACCTCAGGAAGGGAGTTGATTAGCCCGTTCTGAAGCATTTGCTGTGCAGGGCTTTGGGGACTCTGGCCTGGAGTCTCAGTATATCTAGGCCTTTCTGAACAGTGGGCCTGTGTCTATGAAAGCAGCGTAGATCAGGTATGGATCTCTCAGAGGACAGAGCAGAGGTAAACAAGACCTACTCCAAGGGTGGAAGGCCACTGGGTAGCAGGTCATGAGCATCCCACAACCTCCCCTCCTGTCTCCTGTCTGGTAACTGAAGCTGCAAGCAAAGCTCACTTGGCACGGCCCAGGTCTAGAATGCAACAGCAGAGCCACGCCACTGTGCACATATAGCCCCTAAGGAAAACCCTCCCTGCCAGCAGTCGCTCTCCGCTCCCACTCCAGCCTGACCCACCACCGACATGATTTCCACCTCTGTGGATCTGTCATTGTGGAGACACTGTGGTCTCCCATCTGGGTTTTCCCTTAGGGCCAGTCTCAGGTTCATCCTGGTCAAGGCATGTGCCAACTGAGTAACATTCCTTCCTATAGGCAGACCACACACATTGGTGGACACCTGGTGTCATGGTTACTGCCAACTTGACAGAATCTACAATTACCTGTCTCCAGGAAGGACTGCCTATAGATTAGATTGGCCTGTGGGCATGCTTGCGAGGCATTTTCTTAGGTTCCTGAGGTGGGAAGATCTACACTTGTAGTGGTATTTCATTTGTATTTTAACAAATAAAGCTTGCCTAAAGATCATAGAGTAAAATAGCTGTACTGATCAACCTTACAAACCAGGCAGTGGTGACATACACCTTTAATCCCAGTAGCCACACTAACTTGCCATAGAAACCAGGTGGTAGTGGTGAACACCCTTAATCCCAGAGCTAGAGAGGAGCTCTCTGTCTCAGTCACACTCTGAGGTTTCCCGGAGGCAGGATCATCATTTTCGGCTGGCTTCTTTGCTTTTCTTACCTTCAGGCTGAACCCCAGTATCTGTCTCTGAGTTTTTATTAATTGTGTTTCACACGCTGAACGTGGGTGGCACTGTTTCATGAGTTTGGCCTTGGACAGAGAAAAGGAGAGCTGGGCACACGTCCCTGGCTCTGGTGACTACAGACGCAACCACCTCCCTCAAGCTCCAGCCTCCAGGACTCCCTTGCCATGGTGTACTGTAACGTGGAACAGTGAGCCAAATGAACCCTTTCCTCCTCAAGACACTTTTGTCGGCAGCAACAGAAGAAACCAAGACCCGGGCACCGCCACCTCCACACTTCTGTGATGGTGAGGTCACGTTGGAACATGATTTCCAATCCCTTTGGAAATATGCTGAGGAAGGAACTTCTGGGATAGATATACACTGTGCTTACACCTTCCGGTTCTGGGCTCCATACCAGGGTCTTGCAAATCTAGAGGCAAGCACTCTACCACTGAGCTTCACCCCAGCCTGGCTGGGAGGGCATTCTATGTTTTACTTATTGAAGGGTCTCTCCTGCTTCCTACTTTTTCATGGTTATGGGAGAAAATAAGGCCTGAAAAGGGCCCCAGGAGTGTGTTTCTTTTTAGATTTGGATTTCAAAAGTTAAACTGAAGCTACCATCACTGTGCCCTCTTCCCAGCGCAGGGGGAACTTATTAGGGTCAAGGCTGACATGTCCACTGGAGACCTGGTGTCAGGGTAACTTGCGATTGGGCACCCATTCCTGTCACTTCTACCTGCTATTGGCATTGGTAGTCACCTGCCAGTCCATACCCCTTTGGTCTGAATTCCCCTCTAGCTAGCTCAGCACACAAGAAACTCCTGTGCCCCTCTGGGGGAAGCTCCTTCCTGGCAGCGCTGGTCTCTGAGTGTTCTTCTTCATGCGGAATTGGCCTGTCCATAGGCTTCCCCATCTCCACACACCTAGACACATTCTTCTGTTTGCCTGTGCTCCAGGTGGCTGAGGCACAATTCTTTACAGAAACAAGGAGAGCCTTCCAAGCTATTTATAGTACTTTGTACCCCCTCCCCACTGTAAACAAACTCCAAGGAGGAAATGACAAAGTATCATTTGTTTGGTTGCTGGCTGGGTTACTCATTGCTGACAGGCAGCCAGACAGCAGGAAGATGGACTCTGAGGTGAGACCTGCATTCAAACGAGAGTCCCTCATTAGCTGGGTTTGACCTTCACAAAGCCAGTTACTATCAGTGTGTCAACAGTCCCCAAACTGACAGGAATTAAAGGTTTCAGCTGCCTCAAAGGGTTACTGTGGAGATGGGTAAGGCAGTACACAGAAACACCCTGCAGCATGTTACAGAGGCATAGGAGGTACCACTGCTGCATGCTGTGCCCTGAAGAGCCCAAAGACAGGAGACACATTCCCCATTTATAATATATGCAGTTTGGCAAGCAAAAGTCTTTCCAATAATCAAGTCTTTATGTGGAAATAATGTATGTATGTCTGATGTGAAGAAAATGGGAACCAACTGCAGGGCTGAAACAAAATGGCACCGCCATCTCTGACCATTGGGTGCAAACACCCTAGTGTGGCTTGGGACAAAGTCAAATCCCAGCCCTGCCACCAGGATATCCTGAAGATGCCTGGAGCTGTGTCTATTGGTCTTGGGGGGGGCTCCCACAGGAAGCAGGACCCTGCTCTGAGGTGCCCTGGAGGAGCTGAAGACAGTGAAGTAGGCTTGGTGCTCTCTTGTGTGGCTCTTCATCCAGAGCTCCCTCCTGCACCTTCACCTCACTGTCCATGTGTGCTCCCATTGGGCTGCAACCACATGTGTGTCCAAGTCTGCTCCTGGAGAGCAGCCCCCAAAGAGGAGGCCGATCCGCTGGAAGCAACTGGAAAGCGAGTGTGACACTCGCGAGTGTTTTGGCTGTCTTTCCAGGGCATCCTGCAGAATTTGGCCCCAGCTTCATTAGGGACAGCACATATTGAACAGGACCCACTGGTGATTGCTTAAAATGAACAAGGACAGCGTGGGGTGCTGCACCATACCTTCTGCAGGGTTTCAGCTCTGTGTAGCATCTTTCCTGGAAGGGTCCCAGGCCTTGAAGGGTAGCACCTACTTGCACGTAGAGGTTAGGGTTTACATCTGCAGCCATGTGGCCTCTATCTTAGCCTCTCTAAAGCATTAGCAAGAGAGGGGCTTCCCGGGCCCTTGTACACTGCATCAGCCAGCCTCTGTCCACTTGCTGTGAGTTCCAGTGAAGAAATAATCCAGGCAAGAGAAGAGCAGCGATTCTCTGCTCATCCCTCAATATCCCAGGGCTCCGATGCCAGCAGAGCCATCACAACCACAGCTCCCTCTTGCTAGACAGTGCTTCTTCTGGCTTTACCCATCCGGCCATGGCTTATATCGTCGTAGATGGACAGATGGAAGAAAGAGGGAGAAGGGAAAGGAACAGATTTAAAACATGCAACCATTTTTGAGATTCCTACCATCTATACAGTTCCAGGGCAAAAGGGGATTTCTGGTCTCCACCTGATTTTGGCACCTTGGGACAGCTGTTCCCTGGTAATGTCAAAAGGAAAACTGAGGTCTGGGAGATGAAGCAGCATCCTGTGCATTGCTTAGGGAACAGTGGCTAAGCTAGGGCTGGGCCCACTCCACGCGTGGTTTCTTTCTAGTGCTTCCGCTCACTTCAAAAAGGGATGTCAGGTGACGGTGACATAGTGGACATATTCCATGGACACAATCCAATGAGGGTACCTGCTGCTACTTACCCCACTCCCCCATCCAGAGATCTCACTAATGACCGAATGCTTGGCTCACCACACACGTTAGCATACATCCCGACATGGCTCCCACTGGCTGGCTGATCAGGGGCCATAGTGAGTCCTTCTGTGGTCTCAGAGCCAAGTGGGTCTGGTGTGGAGCAGATGCTCAATCAATGTCCCAAGAACGAAAGGATAAAAAAGGAAACTTTGTTCTTACAAATTCTGCCGGCCTTCTTGGAATGGTGTGGGTTAGAAAGAGATGGCCAGAACATTCCAGCAGGATGCTGGGCAGCAACACCTCCCACTGTGCAGTGGACAAGAAGCCCACTGAGCAGGGTTCCTGCCATCTGAGTCAGGAAACTCCCTTACCCTGATCCTACAGACAAGCAGGCCACTCCTGCAGGGCTGAGAACAGAGGTGGTGATTCCTGAGGACTCCGGCCTGGCTCAGACTGAGTGCTCCTAGTAGCTTGCAGCTGTCACTGTTCCAGATGAATCAGGGCTTTTTCAGTGGTGTTCAAGGGACCCTGGTCTTTTAAGAAGACCTTAAAAGCCACCATGAGAAATGGCACCAGCTCTGTGGCCCATGAAGCGTCCCAGCACAGTGAAGGTATTGAGGTGCCTCACTGCAATGACAATCTCACATCTTTGACTAGTGGCGTTTGCCAAACCTTCCTGATAGAGAACCTGACCCAACTTCCACAAACCCTCCCGTCAAAACCTAACATCTCGTGGGACTAGTGTTCCAAGGAGTGCATTCTGGGAATTACTGGAAGTCATTTGTAGGGCTGGGAACAACCATGAGCAGAGAAGGGTCCTCAGAAGAGATGGTGACAGCTCAGAAAGGATGCTAGGACTATTGCCAATCAGCATGCTGCATGGGAGGAAGGGGCTCAGAGCCATCTGAGTGCAGGAATGGTAAGAATGGCGTCACCCAGAGCCTGTCTTTCTGTCTCACACCAGCCCCGCTGTCCAGCCCTCAGGTGAGGTCCAGGAGGCCTGTCCTATAGAAGCCAGCTCTAGCACACCTGTCTTACAGGTACCCACCTGAGAGCCGTGCTGATCATGTAGGCATGCAAGATGGGGTAAGAGCAGGCAGAATACCCATAGCCTCAGACTCAAATGCTGGGAATTTGAACCTCAGCCAGGGGTCACCTCTGAGGACACTGGTCACCGCAGCAAGTAGCACTACTGCATCTAACTCCAGAGGTGGAAAGGATGGAGAGGGCCTGGACATGTTGGCTACCCGCTCTGACACACTCAGCACTGCTACTTCAGGGCCAAGCAACTGGAGGGCTGCTCTCTGCCTCCTGGGTCTACTTTCTCATGTACAGTGTGACATTAATCAGTGTGGAGGGCAAATGACCATGCCAAGAAGCTTGGTCACATAACACGTACTTGGTGAGCTTGTCTACTTAAAGCAGTGGTTCTCAACCTGTGGGTAGCAACCCCTTTGACAAACCTCTATCTCTAAAAATATTTACATTATTACAATTTATAACAGTATAAAATTACAGTTGTGAAGTAGCAACAGAAGTAATTTTATGGATCTGTATTAAAGGGGCACACATTAGGAAGGTTGAGAACCACTGCCTTAGAGGGTGGTTAGCAGACAGGAGCCTTCCTGTCTACTAACAGTTTTAGTGAGCAGGGGATGGGAGGAACAAGACACCTACTGGATCCACCGGGCCATCAGAGGAAAACATGAGGCTCTGGCCAACGTGGTGGCCAAGGCCTCTAACAGCCAGTATGGGGGGACACGTAAGAGATGGCAAAGCACAGTGCACAGAAAAGATCTGAATTTCAAGAGAACCCTGGTCTGCGAGGCGCCTCCTGTGGACCAAATGCTTGAGGTGCACAGGCTCAAGCACCTCTCTTGCCACATCCTTGGCCAGCTGTGTGGCCGGCCCTGGCCCTAGCCCCAAGTCCACAGCACAGAGCCTACTCTTTCCTGCTGTTCCTGAGACTGGGCCTCCCTGCTCACAGTTTTCCCATCAAGATTCTCCAGACATCTCCAGCTTCTCTCTTATGCCCAGCACCCAGTATAAAATAGAAAGAGTGGATCTGAAAAGCCAGTCTCGCCCTTAATATGACAGAGTAGAGAATACACAGGCCAATTAACTTTTGAGGGTCACAGCATTAATAAGGTAGAAAAGAAACCCCAAAGTTTCTACTGAGCCTCCAAAGTCCTATAGAGAGAGAGAGAGAGAGAGAGAGAGAGTCTGTTTTTCGAGACAGAATTTCTCTGTATAGTCCTGCCTGCTCTGGAACTTGTTCTGTAGCTCAGGCTGGCCTTGAACTCGCAGAGATCTGTCTGCCTCTGCCTCCCAAGTGCTGGGACTGAAGCCCCAAAGCCTGAGACAGTGCCTCAGTCTCCGGCTATGTGCAGAAAGTCGTACCTGGCTCTGGAGGGCATCATGGGGCCCAGAGCCTCATTTCCCCAGCTCTCTACCCTGTAGCTAGGGAAGGCAAAGGCCACAAAGGAGGAGGGACCCACACAGTGGGTTTCCAGGCTTTCCAACAGAGGAAAGCATTCTGCATGCCTGGCATTTGCTGCTTCTGTGCAGCAGCTGCAGTGAAGAGATATCATAGTGATGTACACAGAAGAACCATGTGCATATGTAGGGACACCAAGAAAGGCCATGACTGGATGACTGGGACTACCAGGAATGAGTTAGAAGTTGTTGTTCTGTAACAAATGGTTTCATGTATCCAAGGCTGGTCAAAAATTCACTACGTAGCCAATGAACTTCGAACTTCTGATCTTCTTGCCTTCACCTCCATGAGTACTAAGATTATAGGCACACAGCACCAATCATTTATGTGCCGCTGGGGATTGAACCTGGGTCTTCATGCTAGACAAGTACTCTACCAACGAAGCCTCATCCCCAGCTACAGGAGGAGGTTTTACAGCAAGATGATGCAGGCAGGGCTTATCTTCCACCTCTCTCCCCTATCTGTGGTTAGTGTTGCTTAAGCCACTGCAGGAAATACATTTCCTAGCCTGCTTTGCACCCAGGTAGAGCCATGTGATGACTGAGGGCCAATGAAGCATGGAGCAAAGGCATTTAGGAAGAAGCTGGGTCTGTCACTTTCATTCTCCCTTCTGTCTGCCAGAAGCAAAGACTTGAAAACTCCTGAAGATGGTAAGTCACCAGGGGTAGTGGGGGTGCCTGAGTAACTGTGTGAACCCCACTACCAACCAGGAGCACACTAATGGAATGTTGGGAGAGACTCAGTCTCTACACACAGGAATCCTCAGTCTCTCTACCTATAGGACAAGTATCACCAGAGCTGTTCTGGTGGAGGGGACAGTGAATGGGCCAATATATAAAGCGGCAGTTTGGGGCAGTAGCTTGGGCCCCGGCTATGTGCAGGGGTGCTCACACTGATGGTCACAGCAAAGAGGCTCATGTACAGGGACTGTTGCCAGGGGCCCTGGTGTTGCTGGCGCTGCTCTCAAAGGAAGAGTGGAAGTTGTGAATGGTTTCTTGTAGAATCTGCCTCTCACGCCCCTGTGGACAGAACAGAAGCACACACAGAGGTCCTATCAGATCTGTGGCTGTTCATCAACTGACTGTGGCCGAGGCTCAGTGCACACTTGGAAAACCCCGACTTCTCTGGAGGGAAACCACTACCTCGTCACAGGGCTGAGTCAGACCAAGTCAGAAGCTCCCGGCGCCCACAATGACTGCTGAAAGGAGACCCTAGGGCAGGGGTCTTGTCTCTAGCTGAGGTATGACTAGGGGGTCCCACCTGGCTCACAGGGAGGGCTTCTCACTTGCACAACTTCAGGAAAGCAGTGGGATCCTCACAACAAAGCCCTAGTGCCCAATTTTGATGTGGGGAAAGGCGGAGGTAACTGTTTCCTCAGCCCTAGGAGATCCCCTCTCCCAGTGCCCAGTTTGAGAAGCATCAACAGACACACACACAGATTAAACATGAACTAAAACCCAATAACCCGGGTTCAAATCCCAGCTGTCCCATTTGCCTCTCTGCCTCAGTTTCCTCATCCATAAGTGGTGCAAGGATAGTAGCTTAGTAGGTAGGGTCCCACCATGGGACTCTGCAGGGCAGCAGGGAGGCTGTTAGGAACCTTAGTGCATGCAACAGCCCTAGTCCTGATACTATGGACAGGACAGGGCAGAGAGGCCCAGAAAGGAATGACATGTCCTGAGATCCCACCCACAGCTAGTCTGATCCCAGGGTTGTCAAACATAATACCCACCCCTCATGGTTGAAACCACATAAGGAAATACGTATGTAAATTGCAGGGAGAGGCATCTGCAAAAACAGGCTGCATGGGGAGACAGTGGGCTCTCAGTCCTGAGAAGTGTGCAAGTAGGCCGCCTCTGTCACCTGCCAGAGGAGACACAGAGGGACCATCATGGCCATCCTGGTGCTCTTTGGCGTTTGAACAAGTCGGCTAGGAAGCTAGAACACAGTACCTTGCCTGCATTCAACTCGGAGATGGCGGCCAGAATCTGCTGCCGGGAACCATCCGTCTTAATACCCAGCTCCTGCAGGTCACCATCAGTGAGAGTGAGGAAGGCTTCCATGTCCACCTGGAGAGAGAAGGGACACTCTGTGGGACACTCCCCCTACTGCACATGTGCCACAGGAGGGCTGCTGAGCCTTATCTCTATGAACTATTTCCAGGTCAGCTTTGACTCTTGAAGACGGCTAACTGTTCACAGCTCTAGCCCTTGGCTTTCCAACAGAGGCATTGTGGGAAGATTGTGACATCTTGGGGACAGGGATTTGAAGGACTCAACGTTCTGCCACTAGGAAGGGAATCCCCATGTGGCCGTATGCAGCAATACCGGACCCTGCACAGCAAACAGGCTGCATGGGAGCAGTCAGCACACCCTCCCCTCCACAGGACAAGAGAGGTGCGCACTGGGGAGAGGCAGAGTGAGAGATAAGCAGGGGCAGGAGATGAAAGGCCATGGGGGACTGAGGTAGAGACACCAGCAGGGCCATGTGCAACTGCACCCCTTGTCTGTGCAGGTGACATGCTGCCTGCCTTCCCGGCCCACCTGGGTGCTGAAGAGATGGCCCTGCTATAGGAGAAAAAGCTAACAGACTTCTGCTCCAGGAAATTGGGTCTGAGAGATGGTCAAAGTGGCCCAGGTAAAGGCATCCCACCACCCCACATGTGGACAGCAGCAGCCTGAAACCCAGGGGCCAGGAACCTGCTCCCATACCCAACAAACTCGGTCCGGTGCACCGGACCCTGCACACAGAGTGTGGGTGTGGTGGCTGGGTGAGGGTCACACACCTCATGAATCAGAAGCGAGGTACATTCTGAGACAGAGTCTATGGACACGTCAAAGCAGAGCAGGCAGCAGCCAGGAATCAGGAGACGGTTCTTGGAAATGAGGAAACCTCTGTGGGAGTCTCAAAGGCCAAGGAGACAGACAGGACAGGACAGGAGGAAAACCGAGGAAGAAGGCTGCACACGTATCTGTGTCTGGAGCTTTCCCCGCGTCTCAGGTTTGGTGGGAGATCATGAGTGACAGTACTCAAGACAGCTGTCATGTGCCAAGCTGCTAGCAGACTCCTACACCAGTGACCACAGCCCAGGGCTGGCGGCCTGCAGAGGGTGGGGGGGAGTTATTGGGTGAATACAGTGAACTTTAAAATTTGATTGTTGTATAACCCACCTGCTCTACAATTCACCAAATACAGCTGTGCTTAAGGTATGCATCTGGATTAGCACACCTGGCATCAGGCCAGCCTTCCAGGGAAATGGTCTCAAATATCCCAGGCTGACCTTGAACTTCCTGCCTCCACTTCCTGGAGGCTGGGGTCGGGTGCATTGCTGGGAGATGAAGCTAGGACTTCAGGATGCTAGGAGAACAGTCTACACCTGAACAACACCTCAGCTTTAGGACATTTTCATTCCCTGTTTGGAAGCCTACACCCAGTGGCAGTCACTGTGAATTCAACCTCAGTGTCTCTCTCTAGGCCCCTCCCCTCTCTCTTTCTCTTTCATATTCCCCAGATACTCTTACTCTTTAGTCCAGGATGATCTGGGACTTGTACCAATCCTCCTGCCTCAGTGATCTGAGTGCTGGGATGACAGACATGACTCACCGCACCCATTTGAAATGTGGTTTTGGAGTGCTTGTAGGTGTGCACTCAGATGACCCTTGACACCGTTTCTAGACAGTTCCCAAACTCGGATTCACATGTGGCCTGTGCGAAGCCCATACAACAAACTTGCTTTCAGTACAGAAAAATGCTTGGTTACAGACTTCCATCACAAGGGCAAACTCAGGCCCCGTGCCACTGGGAAGGGCTCAGATGCAGTAGTCGCAGCAGACAGGAGGGAACCACACATGCAAAGTCTTTGTTTTAATGATAAGTCTTAGTTGACACTCAAGAACAACACCCTTACCTCTTGCTCCTCAAAGATGGGCTGGTACTTCTCTAGTGATAACTTCTTAAGTATTCCAGTCAGCTCGTCTTTGTGAAAAAGAGATAGGGATTAAACACACACATATGCATTTTAGAGTCTGTTAACACACAGCAGGAGTGGGTCTTGCACTTCTCAAGGATATTATTATGAGCCCCTAAGGAGCCCTAGCACAGAAAGATATCTTGGGGTTGTACCCCAGGTGACCGAGGCTAGATATGCTCATCTATACTCTCCTTTAGGGCAGACCCTAGCTCTCTAGAAAGCCAAGATCAGTCTGTGGAGACCAGGGTGACCTGGGCTGATGGACCCGGGGCTGCAGGCAGCAGCAGATGTGGGGAGTTCTAGCTACTGGGAAGGAAAGCTGCGAGTGCAAGAGCGCGTGCATTCAATGTGGCCAGAGTCCTCAGCCGGTGTGAGAATGGCATCAGAGTAGGCAGGTGTGGCAGATGAGTTGGGGGAGGGGCTCACATGCATGGAGCCCATGACCTCCCCAAAGCAGGGGTGGCAGAGCTAGAAGGACTCAAATCAGGGTATGAAGGTGGGCACCAAACAAGGTAGGGCAAGGAGAGGACCCAGAGCAGTGTCTGGGACTAGAAGAAATCAAGGACATGCTCAGGAGGGACTTACTGGATAGAGACACCAAACAGGAAACACAGGCTGACAGCCAAGGCAGGAAGGGAGGAGAACAGGGTGGATGGATGACGAGGAACAAGATGCTTTTTGACAGAGGGGAACAGAGACATCTGACAATAAATGAAGGAACAAGCTATGAAGATATCTGAGGGCAGAGCATTGGGCAGTATCCAGGGAGCGTGAGCAGCAGGTGCAAAGGTCCTGAGGTAGTGAGTTCAAAGAAGGTCATGGAGAATGGGTTTCTTCTTCACTCACTCAGCAGTGACTATCAGTGTGGTGTCTGCGTGCTGAGAATTCACGGGTGGGGAGGTCTCTGTGACCTGAACCCCTGGAGTTTTGCTTGGACCCACTGATAAGAGTATTTACTGCTCCTTTAGCTGGATGGAGAAGACGAAAAAAGCTTGAAGCTGCCCATTGAGGTCTGCCGAGATCTGGAGTAAGCATTCCCAAAGCCTCTGGGTCCACACTCACCTGAAGCTTGCTCCAAACATCTCCATCAGATGAACCAATTAATGTGTTTTTCTTAAGCTGGTTTGAATAGAGTCTCCCCCACCCACTAGCAGCTGTAGGATACTGACTTGTCTAGTGCAGAGAAAGGCGGAGCAATTGGGTGTGGAAGGGCCTTCTACAGGTGTCTGTGCATATCAGCACAACAGCCTATACTCAAATCTCAGTGAGTGCACTAAACAACCAGGGAAGGGAAGAGATGTAAGATCTTGGCTGGTACCGCATGGTTCTGTGCTGCCAGGTCACCACGGTGGAGGAACAGGTGTGGCCTGGGACCTCTGGGGACTCACCCTGCAGACACTACCACGGCGACGACCTCGGGGGTGACGAGATGGACTGCCGATGGGAGGATGAGGAGGACACCGAGGATTCCGCAGCTTGGCCTTTGGGAGAGGGCGAGGGCGTGAGGGTAGGGGATGTGCTTTTAGAGGCAGCAGACGTTCCAGATGGAGGCCGTTTGCTGGGGTCCAGTTTCTGCACAGGGGATAAAACAAAAATTGAAGCCATCACCAGTAGCTGGAGAGGATGGGAATGGATGCTGTATCTTGGAACACAGTGGTACCTACTCAACAGTACGTCTAGCTGGGACTGGAATGCAGAGCAGCAAAACAAGATCAGGAAGCCTGGGCTTGGGTGCCAGGATGGGTAGGGTTTGTACCTAAACATTACTGAGCCTCCCATCTTCTCATGGAGTTAAGCCCCTTAGATTTACCACTGCTCCACAGTTTTCAACCTACAGATTCTACACATTTTACTAAATTTAAACACATTTCATTTTCATATAATCTTATGTAAATGATACTTATAAAATGTCAAATTAAAAAGTCTAATTGTTGGGGCTGGAGAGATGGCTCGGTGGTTAAGAGCACTTGTTGCTCTTGCACAGAGGTTCAGTTCCCAGCACCCACATGGTAGCTCAGACCCATTGGTAACTCCAGTTCCAGGGTGTTCAAATCCTTTTCTGATCCCCGTGGGTACCTGTAAACAAACGTGGTACAGAGATACACAGATGCACACAAAAAGCTCATATACACAAAATAAATTGAGGTTTTTTTTGTAATATTCTAATTGTTTACTATTAGTATAAAGAAATGCAACTGACCTCATGTATTACCCCTTTATTCTATGAACTGCAGTGCTCTTGTATTCTGTGGACTGCAGCCCAGCCTTGGCCTCCTATTCTGAGCTTGCTAACCTGGTTTATTAGCCCTGCACAGATTCCTTAAAGTTTCCTATATCATCAGGCACACTGCCTAAGGGCAGAGGAAGTTTGAGTTCTTCCTTCCTATTCTGTCACTTTTTCTTCCCTCATGGTACACAGGTTGTCAGCTGTAGGCACCCTCGGTGTGATGGCACCCTAGTGTGTGATGGCACCCTAGTGTGTGACAGCACCCTCGGTGTGACAGCATCCTAGTGTATGACGGCATCCTAGTGTGTGACAGCATCCTAGTGTGTGACGGCATCCTAGTGTGTGACAACACCCTAGTGTGTGACAGCACCCTCGGTGTGTGACGGCATCCTAGTGTGTGACGGCACCCTAGTGTGTGACAGCACCCTCAGTGTGACAGCACCCTAGTTCCCCATCAGGGAAGCGCTTGGTTTGAGGTCAGTCTGGTCTACAGAATGAGTTCCTGCCTCAAAAACAAACAAAAAACAAAACAGTCCCAAATAAATGTGTGTGGAACTTTAAAGTAAGTGAGGCAGAAAATGATAGATCTAAAAAGAGAATAACTGGGCCCCCTGTTGTAATTACAGATGTTAACACTCCTGTGGGGGAATTGATGGAGTCGGGGAATCAGGATGCAAAGTGCATGAACCATGCTACTAGCCAACCACACCAGGCACATTCGCAGAGACAGCAAGAGAATACACATCTTCTTAAGTGGCTATGGGACTCTCACCAAGACAGATCACACTGCAAGGCATAAAACAGACCTTGGCATGCATACAGGAGGGGAGCAAAAGTACAACAGAGCAGAGCTACGTATCAGTAATAGGAAGATTCCTAGAAAACCTTCAAGTGACTAAAAAGTTAAATCAAAAAAACAAGAAAACATTTAATAATGGATCAGGACCAAGGTCCAGATTCAGCTGTGATGGATCAAGGATGCTCCAAGAATGACCCTTAGCTTTATAGTGAGGAAGGGCAGACTCCCTCTCACCCTGGCCATGATCAGGGAACCAGCTAGAAGCCAGTCCCATGCCTACCTCACCAAAGCAGCGAGCCTCCTGCTTCAAACAAAGTACAGAGTCCAGATCTAGGGGGCTCCAGTGCTGAAGCCCAACTTCTCCTCTTCCTAAGGGAGCCACTGAAAAGCACTTCCCCTCTTCACTAGCAAGAGAAGACCATTTCTGTGTCCTCCGAGCGGGGCAGTGGTCTCTAAGAGCCCTGGCTGAAATGGACTCCCCAGCCCTCACCCTGGGAGTCAAGGGCAGGAGGCCAGGATGGAGAGTTGTTACTACAAGTGTCAGGACACTAGAAACTGGATCATTCTCCTGATGACTGCTCCTGGGGTACAACGCATGACAGCTGATTTCTTTTCATCAGAACATACTTGTATGTTGTTAGAGTTGACAGATATGGCCATGCGAGGTAACAGTTAACAACTTTTATGCCTATTTCCAACAGCAAAGCTAAGTGATATTTAACACTGTTAATAAAACCATCAGGATAAAAGAGAACATTTAGACAATAAAGGAGAAAACTATCCCAAAAGCCCTCAGCTAGCATACTTATTTTGATGAGTAGCTGTGAGAATCCAAGTAGAAAATGTGAAAAGAGAAATACACTAGTTATATAACTTTCTGTGTCTGATAAAGAAAATGCATCAAAATATCAGGAGGAACTTTTCTGTCTATAGCTGAACTCTAAAATAAACGTAATTATACAGGTCCTTCACATAAATAATTCTGAACATAACAGAAATAAGTTCATGTGTTAGGGAGAAACTTCTGGAACCAAATTATTAAAGGAACTTAAATGTTGAGGATTTGCTTTGAGAGACTTGGGATAAGGGAAAGTTGTGGAGCCAGTAACAGCTGGGCAGAAACAGACATTTCTTACACTTCTGCTGAGACACAAACCTAAGAGCTGGGATGTAGCTCAGTGAGTTGAGGGTTAGTGCAGCAGGCTGTGCCCACCCTGCTAACCCTCTGCTCACAACAGTGAACAGTGTGTGCAAGGTGTACCCCCCTATCTCCACTGAAGAAGAGGTGAGGTGAACACAGGAATGCAGGGGGCAGATACAGACCTCTGCAGGAAGCTTAGGAGTGGCCATGACTGCAGTACCCCGAGGCTCCCTCCAACCCCACACCCCAGTTCCACACGTGGGTTACAGGAGGACAAGCACCTTGCTGCTGGAAGTTCCACCGGAAGAGCCACCACCGCTGCCCACAAGGGAGACTGGAAGCTCAGGTGGGCTGGAACCTGGCGCTGGCCCCACGGGACTGGACCGCTGGCTGGGCTTCTGCTCAGACAATCCAGCTGCCTTTTTCCTCTGAGCAGCGATCTGGGACAAGACACTGTCTACACTGCCACCTGAGGAGACAGAGACAAGAGTGAGCACCATGGCAAGAGTCCTTCCTGCCTCATGGTGGATTGTGAGCTGGCTCAAGGCTCAGGCTTGGAAGAGTTCTATTCAAGGGCTCANCGCTGTCATAGTGAGAAGCAAGGTGTGCAAGAGCCAGCTTGCTTTTGCTCGTCCCAGCGCCAGCATGAATAAATCCCTAACCCCACAGAACTCTGAGAGCTTGGCTTCTAATGGAATCCTAATTGCCATTTTCCCTCTCAGCTTCCCTGAATGTACCGCAACCTGGAGAGGGGTTGGGATGGACACATAGACACACATACACATGGACACACATGGACACTTCCTGGTGCTGTTCCCAGGAAGCCACTGGCAACAGGAGCTCATCGAGCATTGCTGTTGGTTACTCCCTGCCAGGAGCCCCTGGCAGCACTTCATGTGGAACTGGAAGATGGAGCAGACTGACTAGCTGGGTCTAACCTAAGCTACTGGGAGGACTGAGAAGGAGGAGTGCGAGTTCAAGGCCTGCATGAGCTACTTAGCGATTGCCAACCTCACAGTAAAAAGAGGAAGACAGTGTGTGGGATGTAACAAAGTGGTAGAAAGCTTGTTGGCAACAAACTAACTACACTAACTTTTTTAAAAGGCAAACTGATGATGCAGCTATGGAGTTTAGGCTACAGAGACCAGTGAACAGGCCTGAAGGTATCACCTGGGGGCCAGAAAGATGACTTACTGGCTAGAGGCACCTGACAAGCCTAAAGACTTCAGGGAAATCCCCAGGACCCATAGGGTAGAAGAAAACAGACTCCTGTACATTGTTCTCTGACCCCCATTCTTCCCCCCACACACACACACAAAGTCATACCACAAAATAAATTAATTCTTTTTAAATTTCAGGAGGCATTATTTGCATGAGCAAGACTATAGGATAGAGTTCACTCAGAAGTGGCCACCCCAAGCTCTGAGTGCAGGGTGGAGAGCACCGAAGAGCAGCAGCAGACATACGCGTATCCTCCTGAAACACTGGTGACACAGAAGACGCCCCCCAACCCTACACTACCACTCCCACTCCTCAGGGCTCTGCAGCAGGTGGCCTGGGTTCAAGTCAGAGATATATAGACTCAGGTGAGTCACTGGAACCTCGGCTCTCTCACCTATAATATGCAGAAGATAACAAACAAATTGTTCAGGGACCATTTAAATGGCTCAGCATCGTGCCTGACAGTGTCCAATAAATTATTCTGACTATAAATATTCATAATATGTACAAAATAAAACACTGCAAAGTTACAGCAAAAATGTTGGTGATGAGTGAGCCCTTGTGGGTGAGCTTAAGCTCTCTACCCCACCACCATTTTTTTGTCTTTTGGCTCATCTGGTCTTCGAGGTTTTTTTTTTTTTTTCTGCTAGATACATATATGCCTTATGCAGTGGCATGCCAAGGTGGGTCCCTGTCAAAGAGCTGGCTTTGGCTAGTCCTTAAGATCTTTAGGAGGACTTGGAAGTATACTGTGGCTTAGAACTCTGGGGTCCCCTGCTTTGACATTTCCTTGCCTCCAGCTTGCTGGGTAAGTCTTGGTATGTCTCTTTCCCACTCAGCACTTGGGTATCCTTGTCTGTTTGATGGATAGTAGAACAAAAGTCCCCTGAGGCTCAGCCTTCAAGAAATTTGCACCCAGAAAGCCCTTGGCATGTTTCTCCATTTTTTAATAACATTTTTTACAAGAAGAAAAACATTATGGACTTGACTTCTTCCTTCTCCATACGGCTTCATCTCAGAAAAATGAATGAAAGCAACCCTGAATTGTTAGTTCATTGAAAGTTCTCCAGCCACACCAAGAAATGGGCTGGAGTGCAGCCATTTCTGGTATTGAGTGTAGACAGAGCTCAGAGCCAATTGGTCTCCTGGCCAGGGACCATGCCATCTCCCTGAGTGGTCTGTGGCTACTCACCTGAGCGGTTATGCAGCTCCCCACCCAATCTGCTCATGCCCCCAATGCCACTGGCACCTCCTGAGGAATGAGGTGAATGGTTGAAGCTCCCAGAGCTGGCAGGGGAGGTAGGGCTTCGGGAGATGCTGGGGAATTTCACTGGCCTGCCAGCAGCCTGCAAATGCAAAGTGGAAACAGTTAGGGCTGGGTCTTTCTTCCTGCATAGCAGTGGAGTGGTGCACGCATGCCGTGCCGCATGCCGTGCCCACCAGGGTCCCTCCCCCATGGAAAGAGCTTGCTCCTATTAACTAACAACCCATTAACTCAGGCTGAGGCCAGCACTGGCCACTCGACTTCGATCTCATCAACTACAGTGCCCTCCAGGAAGTGTGAAGAAGCCCACTCACTGAAAGCCACAGTATATCCAAGACCTGGGTCCAGCTTCCCTCTGTCATGCTACCTCTGCTGCTGAAACATCCCCTACAACTAAAACATCTCCTGAAATACATCCTCCGACTCCCTTCCAGGAGGCCAGTTCTACCAGGTGCCAGTGTTCTGACCACTTCCCCTCCAGGAGGACCTGCTCCATGCTGTGGCACAGACTTCCTTGCCTGCTGGGAAGTCCCTTTGCCTCCAGGCCCTCCACCAACCATCTCCCTCGCTCTTTATCATGACACCTTGTCCTTTGGTCTCAAAGGCTTTGGCTCCTGTCATGGTGCTGTTCCTGTCCCAGCACCTTGGACATCCACAGAGCCTGACCACAAACTGAGTGCAAGCTCACTCTAACCACCCACTCTGTTGATCCTCAATGGCCTGCTGGCCACTCAGACCTGGCCCCTCTATGGCCTGTCCTCAGTCCTGGCCTGGGCATACTAGAAGCACTCCTAAACATAAGATAAAAATAAACAAAATCAGAGTAGAACAGAACAGAACAGGAACCTTCCTGGGTCACCCAGATACTCCCTAAGTATAATCTCAGGCCTCACTGTAACAAAGGGAATTCTTACCAAAGAAGCAGAGACCCCAGAGGCAGGGGCTGAAGAGATACAGTAGCCACAAGACAGGGTATGCCCTGAAGAGACTGTGTAAGTGTTATGTTACTGGGCAGAATTGCCCCTCTGAGCGTCAGCAGGAGCTCAGCCCTACCCACATACACTGCAGCACACACACCATGGTAAGAAAACATCTAGCCTAAGGTGAGCAGAGCAGTGAGGCCTCACATCTGCGCTCTCCCTCTGCCAGGGGCTCCTGGAGGACTTCCTGGCTGCCCACCCTGCCCCCACAACACACACTCGTCTTCTGGGTCTCAGACACCCCTTGTAGGTTCTATGTTTCATGGAGTTGGTGAATACCATGCTGAGGGATGCAGCATCAGTGTTGATATCCAGGCCCCCAGAGTTGGGGGCATTTCCCAGAAAGGGTAGCCATGGGAAGAGATCTTAGGGGATGTGCTGACTGACAGTCCCACCTCACCACACACACCCAACACACCAGCATCCCTGTCTCTACTAGGACCTGAGAGCTCAGTCCTGGGACAGTCCTGTCATACAGATTCAGGGGAAGTCCCAGGTATATGCAATCACTCAGTCACCAAAGCAGCAGGGCCTGTCCTAAACCCTCACCTATGATTTACCCACTGACAAGGGCCACAGTGGGCAGCTCCAGGCTAGAGACCACTGTGGGCAAAGAGGCAGGAGTCTCCGCGCACAGAATCACCAAGAATGCACACAGTGGCCCTCTGGCATGTGCTCTTGGTCAAGTCCTGAGCAACATTACAGAGTTCCTTAGAAGCCACAAACTGATTTTTGACCCACCCCCACCAGAGCAGCGACAGAAAGTCATTTCCCAAGTCATTTCCCTTTCCTCACCAGCTGGAAGAGAGGTTGGAAAGCTAGTGAAGATCTTCAAGCTGCATTCCCCAGAGAGGACAGAGGTTCCAGACACAACCCTTGCAGTATTTTAACCTTCCACATGTTTAACTCTTTGGTAAGATTTACCTAGACTAAAGGACATGGCTCACTTTAAAGAACAGAGCAGCTGTGACCTGGGATCCTAACCTGAGGTCCCTCTGCTTGCCACACATCTGGATCTCTGTGAGCAGTGTCACAGCCCAGCAACTAGATCACTTACGGTGTCTGTGCCCACGCAGCCCACAGGGTGGGCCCTGCTGGCTCTTGGGGGCAGCACAGTTTTTGTGGGGTCTGCTTTCCCGTTGTGACACGTGCGGGACCTGTCCGAGCTCCACAGCTCAAAGCTGGATGGGGGCAGGAAGGGTGGGATGACGGCCTTCAGCTTGTCACTGGGGAGCCGGGGGAAAGGAGCTCCATTCCTTAGCTGAAAAAGACGAGCCAGGATTAGCTGGGCCCAGGAAGCTCCCACAAGGGAGGGTGGGGGAGGAAGGATCCAGTGTTCCAGCACTGTAGATGACGGCACCCCTGCCACTTCTCCACTGGAAACGGGTCCGGAGAGCATTACAGGCTCTCCTCCTAGTAACCCTGGTGGCAAGATGAGGGCATGGACAGGGGACAGAGAATCAGAGAGACGAAGAGACGCTAGAGTGGGGGGCAGAGAGGATGGGGGGAGGCACTCTGCAGTGGCAGAGAACTGAGCCCAATGGACAGTGTGGGGAAGCAAAGCACATTCCAGATATAGGCTGGAC
>LOEQ01000135.1:377789-389818 GCA_001685075.1 Bramus lutescens | reverse complement strand
TGCTGCTGTTACAGTGGTGATACTGGGGGCTGCCGAGTGGTGATGGGCATTGTAGCCACCAGTTTCCTTGTAATAATCAATGACTTTCTCTGGTATGAGATTCCCTTCTTGGCTTAAGACCTGTGGCCTCAGTTTTTGTGGGGACCCAAATCCTTTTGACCTGGCCAGGCCATCCAAAGAAACTTGAAACCTCTGCCTGTTCTCCTAGCTCTGTGGCAGGGAGGAGGAAATAGTTAAGTGTGTGCTCTCCGCTCCCTCCCTGACTACCTTGGGAGGGCCTGGGAAAGAGGAAAGTAGTTTTCCTCAGTGTCGTAGGGCTGGTGGTGGTGAAAATTGAAAATTCAACTCCTTCCTTCTTCGCTCATGGTTTATTAAATAGTTAACATTGCCTTCTCTACCAGAATGTAATTGGTACATTCCGGTTTTTTCATTTATTTATTTTTTAGAGGGCCCTTATCAACCTGTTGGAAATGGTTTTAAGGTAAAAGGGCACTGGGTACGGATTAAAAGCAGGAGGAGTCATCCAAGATGGGTCAGGGTACTCAAGGACCTGATGAATTTCCCACTGGGCTTCTGAATAGCTCTGTGAGACACACCTGGTACCCACTCCAGACCCAGATGTTCCCCTCAAGCCAATGAGTCCCTAATACTGCCTTCGTCCTTCCTCACACAGTCAGCCCCAGACATTAAGAGAAAGTTCCAGAAATTAGAGGGATATGAAGGTTAGACTTGGTCTCCTTTTGGTAATTGTTCAGAAAGTTTGCAACAGCCCAGAGTCAGATGAAGACTGACAGGGAAGGGAACTCCCCCAGGCAGTAATTGCTGCCCTTGGGGAAACAGACTAGAGAGGAAAATGGGGGAGATAGACCAGGAGGAGGGGTTAGGAGACCCAGCAACTTCATTTAATGGGGTCCTGGGTGCAGATCTGGGAGGAGACAAAAATATTCACAAAGCACCCTGCTGCAATGTGTAGATGCCTCCTCAGAGCCTCAACCACTGAGGTCCAGTAGCATGTTATGCAGCCTCTGGAATGGACTTTCAGACTGAGCAGAGAGCTTCCAAAGCCTCGAAAAAGGCCCTAGCATCCACCCCAACCCCAGCCTTTTACATACATTATTAAGTCATTCCACTTGTACGTGTATGAATTCAGAGGCATTGCCTAGGTGGTCCTCATACAAACCCTGGGACCCTGGAAAAAGACCCATGTCATAACTGTTCAAAAGACTTGAGCTGGTTGCCACCAGATGGCTAGCATGTGTAAGGGCCATAGCTGCCACCACGCTGCTGGCAAAAGAAGCTGACAAATTAACTTTAGGTCACAAACTGTTCCTGACAGCCCCACATTTTGTTGAGGTTTCCTTTAGGGGTCACCCAAGAAATGGATGTTTCATGCCCAGAGGACCCAATACACTGTTTCTGGATCAACCTCACATTCAATTCCACAAGATGTCAGTCATGGACCCTGCCAGTCTCCTGCCAGATGACGACTACACGGGTCCCCTGCATGACTGTCCTGAGGTGGCTGACATGATCCAGTCCATCAGGCCTGATCTGACCAACATCCTATTGGTGGTACCAGGTGAGGAATTGTTCACAGATGGAAGCAGTTTTATTCGAGACAGGATCAGACATGCAGGGACAGTTATTGTGACCCAAGATGAGACTACTTGGGTGTTGTCTGAGTTTTTCTGTCCTGCCTGGTTCCTGCAATTGTTAGATCCCAAAGAAATCACACAGAGGTCTACATTAGTTATAAACTGATTGGCCCATTAGCTRAGGCTTCTTATTAACTCTTATAACTTATATTAGCCCATTATTCTTCTCTATGTTAGCCAGGTGGCTTGCTTGGTACCTTATTCTGTGAGGCAGTTACATCTTGCTTCTTCTGTGACTGGGTCACGACCGCAGACTAGGACCTACTTCTTCCCAGAATTCTTCTGTTCTCATTGACCCACCTCTACTTCCTGTCTGGTNAGGCTTCTTATTAACTCTTATAACTTATATTAGCCCATTATTCTTCTCTATGTTAGCCAGGTGGCTTGCTTGGTACCTTATTCTGTGAGGCAGTTACATCTTGCTTCTTCTGTGACTGGGTCACGACCGCAGACTAGGACCTACTTCTTCCCAGAATTCTTCTGTTCTCATTGACCCACCTCTACTTCCTGTCTGGTTGTCCCGCCTATACTTCCTGCCTGGCTACTGGCCAATCAGCGTTTTATTTAAAATATAATAGAAAGACTACAGATCATTGTCCCACACCACTTGGGAACAATCTTTGAGCAGGAGAACCTCAATTCAGTGAGCTGAACTTTTAGCTTTGATTCAGGCATTTTGCTTGGGAAAGAAAAAGCTACTGCCATATACACTGATAGCCAACATGCTCTCATTATAGCCCATGACCCTGGGGCTCTCTATACAGGGAAAGAGGATTGCTAACCTCAGCAAGAAAATAAATCAAAAATAGAGAAGAAATCTTAGCCCTTTTGGAAGCTGTCTGGTTACCCAAGAGAGTGGTCATTGTCCATCAAAAAGGGTACCAAAAAGTGATTTCACAGAAGCCAGAGGCAACAGAGTGGCTGACTTGGTAACCTAGGAAGTTGTCACAAAACCAGTGGGGCCTCTCGAGACTTGGTAGCCTTGCCAGATTCCAGCTTACCAGCCTACCTGGAACACAACCCTGGTGTGAATGACTGGGCACAACAAGCACTGGTCACACAGCATAAACAGGAATGGTGGATGCTGCCAGGTGCAGACCTGTCCTTCCTGTAAGCCTGGGGAGACAGGTGGCTGGTCTTAGATTGCCACCAAGTAACCTACCTAGGGGCCACAAAAAGTGCTGACCTCTTCAAAGTCAGGTGTTAAGTTCCAGATTTGGAAAGCCCTATTAAAGACACCACTTTTAGACATGCTACCTGTACTCAGGTATACCCCAAAAGGGAAACAAGACCCCACAAGGAATCTAGGCTCAAGGAAGTAGGCCTGGGGAGCAGATGGAGTTGAACTTTACTGAAATCAGGCCTACTGTTCTGGGCTATAAGTATTTGATGATGTGTTTAGATACCATTTTAGGATGGGTGGAGGCCTAACCCACCCAAACTGAGACTGTCCCAATTGTTACTAATACATTTCTCCAGTAAATAATGTCTAGGTTTGCTTGCTCCTGGTTTTGGGGTCCAACAATGGCCTGGACTTCACAGCAAAAGTGTCTCAAATCTGACAAAGTTATTAAATATGGATTGGGTATTACATTGTGCATATAGACTACAGAGCTCAGGTAGAAAGAATGAATAGCACTCTTAAGGAGACTCTTACCAAATAGGGTCTGGAAACAGGAGAAAAATTGGATCAGTCCCTACCCCCAGTCCTGCTCAGGGCCCGATGTACTTTTACTGGGAGGTGCTTACTCATTTGGAAATTACGTTTGGGGAGACCACCTTTCATCCTTTCCAAAATCCTAGATTTTCCCCAGGCAGAATTGTCTAATTCAGTGGTTCTCAATCTTGCTAATGCCACAACCCTTTAATACAGTTCTTCATGTTGTGGTGACCCCTAACTATAAAATTATTTTTGTTGCTATATCATAATTATAATTTCACTACTGTTTGATGTGGGATGCCCTTCTGCATGTGTGTTGCTCTTATTGTTTGATGAATAAAACTGCTTTGGCCTATAGCAGGGCAGAATACAGCCAAGCTGGAAGAGATATAGAGAGAGAGTAGGGGGAGTCAATGAGACTCCATGTAGCTGCCAAGGAGGCAGACTCCATGTAGCTGCCTAAGAAGTAAGAGATAACAAACCATAAGCCTCGTTAACTTAAGATATAAGAGCTAGCTAGAAATATGCCTGAGTTGTTGGCCAAACAGTGGTATAATTAATATAGTTTTTGTGTGGTCTGAGTAGTCAGGAAACAAACAAGCAGTCTCTGTTTACAACTGTTATGAATCATAATGTAAATATCTGTGGTTTCTGATTGTCTTAGGTCACCCCTGCGACCCACAGGTTGATAACCACTAGTCTAATCGTCATCTTCTTAAGTCCTTGCAAGCTTTGCAGGAAGCTTGCCAGGCCATCAATAGGGCTATGAAGGGAATTCTGCCCTCTCCCACCTCTGGAACCCGCCCACCAGTTCCAATCAGGAGACTTGGTTTGGATAAAGAGGATCGCTGCCTGGACCCTAGAATCTGTCTGGGAGGCACATTACCCAGTCATCTTCACTACCCCAGCTGCTGTCAAAGTAGCTGGTGTCAAAGGAGATGGCATATTCCTTGGGTGTGGAAAGTTTCCCAGACATGAACTGTCACTTTGACCTCAAACCCCATAGAGATAAGGCTTACTAGAGTTTACTAACCCAGGACACACAGTCCCCATCAGCCCCAAACCTGGTCATGGGAATTTAGAAAAACTGTGGATGGTAAACTCTATCTTTTGGGTGAAGGTCTGCTCTCTTATGTCCCTTCCATGAGTGAACAACAGGGGTCCAGGGAAGAGACAGGACTCAGTAAATCAGGTTGTAGAAAAGATTGGCTAGAAAAAGGTCTCAGAGATCGCATATTTTATGCATGCCCTGTCAATGGTGAGTCACACTGCCATTTGGAGAATTCTATTTCCAGGCTGCAGAGCCAAGTTGACTCTTGCAGAAGTAGTCCTGTAGAACGGAAGGAGGCTAGACTTCCTTTTCTGAAACAAGGAAGGCTTTGCAAGACCTTAGGAGAAGTTTGCTGTGGTAACTAGGAAAACCTCAAAGAAATGAAAGAAAGGAGATAGAGCAGATAATCAGTGTCAGTCTCTGTGTCAGTCTGTTTACCTGGTCTCCATGGTTGACCACTTTGCTGTCAGCATCGTTCTTATCCTGATTGTCATGGTTTTTGGATCCTGCTGGTCCAGTTTGGACAGTATATTATCAGCAATTGAGGCAAGGACAGTTCCTTTGCCCAAATGTCTAGGTTTTGCTAGAAAGAGAGCAAACTCCACATGGCGTTTCCTTGATGTCCATTATCTTCTCTGAAGTGAATTGTTGTTGCAAGAACCAGATGTGTCTGACTGTCAAAAAAAGCATTATGTTATTAAAACATCTTAAATGCCATATTGTGTAGGTCTTTGAAGTGTTTGAAGATCATTTATCTATCTAAATATATCTGTTTAACCTTAAAAACATACCTAATATGGCTACAAGTTTGATTATTATAGATGACTAGCTACTAACCTGTATTTCTCAATTCTATATTACATTTTAAATGAGTTGCATAAGCACAATACCCCAAACAAGAGTAAAAATATGCATATAGTATAGTAAAAATAATTTTAAATTTGCATCAATAAATCAAAATTCATATTGATATAAAATATTTGGAGATTAATAGTTGTTTTTAGATTAAAGTATATTTAATAGTCTACCCTTTATCTCATCATTTCTATATTATATCCTCCTTTTCTCCTTTAGAAAGAGATCTTTGACTCTAACTTCTTTGTTTAGCTTTTTTCTGACTATGACCAATGATAACTTATAACCAACACCTCTCTAAATGATAACAAACATCCAGATCCCATCTTTTGTGTGCATTGTTTTCTCTAGACTGCTTCCTGTTGTTTGGGGGTGCTGGCACCTTTGGCAAAACCTTGAAAAAAGTCAGGATAATGGTTAAGTCTTGGGTGTAGTAGTCTGTGAGTCTGTACCATTTCAGCCAGCAGCCTTGAAGCAGAAATCTGAGGAAACTGCAACAGAGGCATTCTGTGGGAACTTCTTCAGCCAATAGCCTTTAAGATACCAGCCCACTTGGGTGTGGTCTCTTATACTATAAATGCAGCTGTAAAGTGTGTGCTCACTCTCTCGCTTCTGGCTCTCTCTTCCAGCTGCTAGATTTGGTTCCTGTTCCTTGTTTATGTAGAAGACTGTGATCTAGGACTGTGATCTGTGAGTCTACCCCTAAATAAATAACCCTTTATTGTACATAATTCTGAACTAGTGTGGGATTATTTTATAACTTCCATCATCAAATGGCATTCGAACCTGGAGACCAGTGTACCCTTTGTGGGATCCATTCACTAGATGTGTGGTGCATTGGGCACTACTCTCCCACCTTTGGCTCTAGCCGACATTCAGACACAGCAGGCTGCTGCTCAGCACTCCCTGGCTCACAACCCACATGCTGCAACTTGGCACATTACACACCGGCCCATACACTGCTGCCCCATGGTGCACACAGTCCACAACTCTCACTGATGGAAAACTTTGGGTTTTCTCTTTATCCTGGGCCCCAACTCTTGGAATCATTTGATCACTTTAATAACTGCTTTTAATTTGTTCAACAAAGCATATTTTTCAGTACCTAAGTAAGCAACACATGCTGTTCACTGCTGCTAGTGTCTCTTGGCCATGTGGCTGCAACTGTGACACCTGCTGGCTGATAACAATTATTACACTTAATCCAATTCATTATCTTATGATAAGTAAGATTTGAAAAACTATAAAAATCACTGATAACATAACTATTCAGAAGTTCAATATACTATGGATGGTACTCTGCAAGACATGTGATTTTCCTTCTTCACCCCTTTATTTGATTCTAGGAATTAGTTTTGTTTTTCATATTATCTCTTAAAAATAGTTTGATAACAGGGCCAAGAATGAGGCACTTTTAGACACAATACAGTCTTTACAAACTAATAATGGACAGCTAGTTGAGGAGATCAATACTATGGAGAGGGATAGCACCAATTTGACAGAATTATCTGAAAGAATTTATGCTGTTGACTTTAACAATTGGGATCTGTTGAAAAGTTATGATAGGTTAACAGACAAGGTATCTCCCCAGGAAGGTAATATGAACACCACCAAAATTATGTCCAAGGATGAGATGTTACCTTTACTGGATAAATTTCATACCTTGGAATTCTCAGTGAGGGCATTAGAACAGAACACTAGACAGAAGATTCAGACTTTACAAAAGGCAATAGTAAAAAGAATTGGAAAGAATGAAAAATTTATTGAAATTGATGAGCAGGGACAGAAGGTACAAGGACAGGATTTCGCTTCATCAGTACATGCTGGACCCTGGGATGACTTACACAGAATTTTAATGGCATATCTGGTAATTTCCTCAGAAAGACTATCTGGCACAAAGTACCCTAAGGTAGTCAAAGAATATACATGGGAACCAATACGTATGAGTGATCTAAAAGAAATTAAACAAGCAATAGTTTCTTATAGACTACTTTTACCTTTTGTCAGAGATGCAGATACTTTAGAAAGAATGTTTGAAGAAGAATAGAAAGTTTTGCCTAAATGGGGATTATAAATTGCTCCTGAAAAAATATAGAGAGGAGATTCTGTCAATTACCTAGGTTACAAAATAGGTTTACAGAAAATTAGAACACAAAAGGCAAAAATTAGGAGAGACCGATTGCAGACTCTTAATGACTTTTAAAGACTGTTAGGAGACATTTTTAATCTACAACCGGCTGTTGGGATAACACGACTAGATTATTAAGTAAATTTGTTTTGCTTAGATGGTGACAAAGACTTGAATAGTCCCAGGGAATTAACAGTTGAAGCAGAAAAAGAATTGACAGTTGTTGAAGAGAAATTATAGGAAGCACAAGTGGACAGGTTGAATCAAATCTTAATTGTATTCCAGTCATATTGGCTTCCAGAATTTTCTCTACAGGAATTTTAATGCAGAGGGAAGACATTATCTTAGAATCTTTTTACCACATAAACCAAATTAAAAATTAAAAACTTATGTGGAAAAAGTCTCTGAATTAATTATAAAAGGAAATTTGATACTTTGTCAACTAACAGGTATAGACCCAGCAGAAATTATAGTGCCTTTTACTACTGATGGAATTTAAAAAGTATGGGAAGATAATGACCCATGGCAAAGAGCTTGGGCTAATTTTTGTGAGAAATTAATAATCATCCCAAAAGTGACAGAATTAATTTTATAAAGAGAACTACTTGGATTCTTCCCTGAATTGTACACGTTGCACCAAAAATGGAGCCTGTACATTTTATACTGATGCAAATAAATCAGGAAAGGCATGTTACAAATCAGAAGAATTAAGTAATGTGGAACAAAGCCCTTATAATTCTGTCCAAAAGGCAGAGTTATATGCTAGGAAGCCATATTTGGCTCTGTTTCTTGTGTGTTTGGAACCTTTTCTCAATCTTTCTCAGGTTTTATGTGGAGATATGTTGCCCCAATGTGGGCACCATTTGAAGGTGGAGTTTTTCACTGAGACTACCAGTAAGCTGTATTTCACCAGCCAGCTCTCAAAAAACCATACAGAGACTTAATATTAATTGTAAATGGTTGATAGCTTAGACTTGTTACTAATTAGCTCTTACAACTTTAATTAAACCATATTTCTATCTAAGTTTTACCATGTGGCTTGGCACCTTATCTCTGTATGGCATATTTATCTTCTGTTCTTCTACGTTTCCTGGAAACCCCTTGATTCTGCCCTTCTTAGAATTCTCTCTGCCTTGAAAATCCTGCCTAGCTGTTTGTCAGTATTTTTTAGTTAATAATGAGAGCACCACATCTTCACAGTATACAGAAGGATTATTTCACATCAGCACTCCTTTAATCCCAGCACTCAGGAGGCAGAGGCAGGCAGATCTCTGAGTTCAAGGCCAGCTGGATCAACAAAATGAGTTCCAGGGCAGCCAGATAAGCATTTAATAGGAGTCTTGGTTATGATTTCAGAGGGTGAGTCTATGACCATCATGGCAGGGAGCATGGCAGCAGGCAGCTAGGCATGGCACTGAGCAGTAACTGAGAGCTTACATCTTACCTGCAAGTTGGAGGCAGAAACAAAGAAAGTCTAGAGTGGGCTTTTGAAACCTCAAAGCCCATACCCAGTGACACACCTCCTACAACAAATCACACCTCTTAATCCTTCCCAAAACAGTTCTACCAAATAGGGACCAATACCTCAAATCTATGAGTCTATGGGGCATTTTCATTCAGAGCACTGCATGCCACTCCCTGTACCCTATAGGTTTATAGCCACATCACAACACAAACTTCAGTTAACACAATTTCAAAAGCCTCCATAGTCTTTTACAGACTCAAGACTGTTTAAAAGTCCAAAGTCTCTCTTGAGACTCAAGGCAATCTCTTCACTGTAACCTCTTGTAAAATCAAAAGCAAAAAGCAAACTACATACTTCCGAGATGTAATGGCACAACATATACATTACCATTCCAAAAAGAAGGATTAGGGGGACAAGTGAGGATATACTGGACCAAAGTAAAACCAAGACCCAGCAGTGCAAACCCCCAGTCCTGTAATTCTATGCCTGAATTATGCCTAAATGTCAAAGGGCTTAGATGGCTCTTCTGATCATCCACTCCTTCCAACTTTGTTGACTGTTATACACTTCTTTCTCTTGGGCTGGTTCCACTCCATGTATTTACCTCTCCTGAGCAAACATCCAACATCTTGGGTCTCCAACACCATCCAGGCTTCATGAAATGGTCTCCAAGTCTCCATTCAGGGCCTTCCCTGCCACACAACTCACAGAAACAACTTTCTTAACCACAGAGAAAGATCCAATAACCCTTTTACTCCTGTATCCTTCTTGTCTCTTAAACCAGAACCACATACTTGCCAAGTTCTGCTAGCTTGGGCTGGAACTGGGACCCCTCTTTGAATCACATTTTCATAAGCTTTGGCTTGATGTTTTCCTCTGTTGAGTAAACTTTCCTCTACTTTAGGGGAAAAGTCCTTAGGCATTTCCTTATTACAAGTTGAAAGCTTAGCTGGGTGGGTGGGGTCTTTCCCTGAGGGTACCACTCCCCCTATTTCATTTCTCATTAGGCCTTTCTTTAAACTTCTTATCTCTTTAGAGTAATCTGAATGCAATTGGTCCCCAAAATCTCATAGGGAGTGTCACTATTAGGAGATGTGGCTTTGCTGGAGTTGGTATGGCCTTGTTGGAGGAAGTGTGGGCTCTGAGAGTTCCTATGCTCAGGATACCACCAAGTGTCTCAGTCAATTTCCTGTTGCCTGCAAGATGTAGACTCTCAGCTCCTTCTCCAGCACCATGTCTGTTTGGATGCTACCATGCTCCCTACCATGGTGATAATGGACTGAAATTCTGAACTATAAGCTGACACCTCAATTAAATGATTTCATTTATAAGAGTTTCCATGGTCATGGTGTCTCTTCACAGCAATAGGAACTCTAACTAAGACAAAAGTTGGTACCAGGGACTGGGCTATTGCAGTGATAGGCTGACCATATTTTTGTTTGGGGTGATATGGACTTTGGGAGTTTGGGTTAAGAAAGCAGTGGAATGCTTTAAGCACTGTTTAATGGGCCACACTAGTAGGAGTATGGAGGAGAGTGGTGCTCAGTGTAACTTGATGAACTATGGGGATCAAGAGGTTTCAGAGGAGAAGAATGTCAGTATGTGGCCTAGAGACTGGTCTTGTGATATTTTGGTGAAGAATGTTGCTACCTTATTCCCTTGTCTGAAGAGTCTGCCTGTGGCTAAAGTGAAGAGCTTTCGATTAATTCCATTAGTAGAGGAAATCTCCAAACAGCCTAGTATAGACCCTGTTATATGGTTATTAGTGGTTAACTCTAACGATTTATAATGAAAAAGAATAAGCTGAGCAGGATAAATTACAAAATGTAAATTTTGAGGAGAAAAACAGCACTAGGAAGTGAAATGGAGCTAAGTCCTGTGTTCAATGAGATAAATGGATTAAGAAATGGAATAAAGGGTGTGGTGACTCCAGGCAAGATCCCACCCAGCTACCTTTCCAACTTGTGCAAAGGAGCTAAAGAAAAGCTTAGCGCCCAGTGCGGTGTCGCATGCCTTTAATCCTAACACTTGGAAGACAGAGAGGGTAGATCTCTGAGTTTGAGGCCAGTCTGGTCTACAGAGCAAGTTTCAGGACAGCCAACTTTAGGCAGTAAAAGTAACAGTGAAAAACAGAAAGCTAGTGAAAATATAATTGAATGGGGTGGACCATGTTCTGGCAGAACTTGACCGCTTCAGCCAAATGGTTCTGGCTTTAGAGTTAAGGATGGAAGAATCAAGTTATAGAATTTTCCTCCTTTCCTAAAGAAAGTTGTTGAGGCCAGTCGTGTGTCAGGAGTATCCCTGAATGGAGGCTTAGAGAGGCCATTGCATGAAGCTGTGAACTTGAAGCTTGGATTGCATTGGGAACCCAAGATATTAGAGATGCCAGAGTCATGGGATACTTACTGAGGAAAGCTGCTAACAGGGAATGGAACCAGTCCAAGAGAGATAAGTGTGTTGCAGTCAACGAAGCTGAACAGAGTTGGAGATCTATAGAGTGTTTGACATCAGACATAGAGATGCAGAGTTTGGAGTTTGCTCAGCTGGTTCTTGGCCTTATTTTTGTCCAGTATTTCCTGACTATGCTCCTTTTCCTACATTTTGGAATGGCAGTGTATATCCTGAACCATTATATACTGGAAGTATGTGATCTGATTTTTAATTTTTAATTTTACAGGTGATTACAGCTAAGTGGTTGCATGAAACTCAGAAGAGACTTTAAACTTAGGGTGCTAAAACATTGTTGAGACTGTGTTAGACTATGGGGACTTTTAAAGTTTGACTAAATGAATTTTGCATTATGATATTGTCACAAGCTTATGGGGGCCAGGGAGTACAACATGGTAGTTTGAGATAATTGGTCCCCATAATCTCATAGAGAGTGACACTATCAAGTAGTGGGGCTTTGTTGGAGGAAGAGTGTCATCGTAGCAGGGTTCTTTGAGGCTTCCTTATGCTCAGGATACCATCCAGAATCTCAGCCAACTTCCTGTAGCTTGAGAGATGTAGGATTTTCACCTACTTTTCCAGCACCATGTCTGCCTGCACATAGCCATGCTCTGTAAATGGAGACTGTGCTTTCATTTCCCTGCTGCCTAGACTTGAATAATCACACAGAAACTATATTAATTACAACACTGTTTGGCCATTCCTAGCTAATTCTTACTGTAATGGTTGTTCTGTCTCTTTAAGAGACAAGCCACGCCCACTCCCTC
>LOEQ01000135.1:311819-349912 GCA_001685075.1 Bramus lutescens | reverse complement strand
CTGCCCTCCCTGTGGACTCGCAGCCATTCCTCGCTCACTGTGTGGCCTCTCCTCTTCACCTCTGTTGTAGATCTGGCAGTGTGGTGGCACTCTGGAAACACACCCCTGCTCGCATGTGGGTCACGTGTTCCCCAAGCAAGCTCCCTATTCGCGCAGCAAGGCCCTGGCCAACAGTGTCCGAGCTGCGGAAGTGTGGATGGACGAGTTTAAAGAACTCTACTACCACCGCAATCCCCGGGCCCGCTTGGTGAGTCTCTCCCCACGTGTGCACCACCAGTCTCCTGGGAACCAAGGCCCATGGTCTGGCTTCTCCAGCAAAGCAGATCTGGTTCTAAGAACAGGGGCCAACTGGGCCGTTCTGATACAGTGTGGGGAAGCCTAGTCTTCATTCATGTTAATACCCAGTTGGTTCTCACTGTCCACAGAGCCATGCAAATCCTGAATCCGTGATTCCATGCCATTGCTCCTCACACAGTTAGGTTCCCGTGAGACTCAGATACAACAGTTTTGCCAGCCGGTTGGGACTGTTGTTATGTGTATTTCTGTTTCAGGGCACTTAATTTATTATATATCATTGGTCCATCAACACTGACCTCATGGCCAAGGGCACTGTAACCTGTGTCTGAACAGCTCTTACCTAACAAGCATTTTCCCTGTGAGACACATCACAGTCTTCTATTTTTCTTTTATCTTTATTTATTGATATATGCATGCATGCATGCGTGTATGCATGTGTGTCCCCATGTGAATGTGTGTTCATGTGTGTGTGTTTGTGTATCCGTGTGTGTGTGTTTATGCTTAGGTGCATGCATGCCGTGGTACATGTGTTGAGATCCGAGGACAGCTCTGGGGAGTTGCTTCTCTCCTGGGTTCCAGGAACTCATGGTGTCAGGCATGGTGCCAAGTACCCTTAATAGCTGAACCATATTGTTGGCCACTTTCTTAGATTTAGGAATGTGAGACACACTCAAAGTGGGGTCACTGTTGATGACTGGTAAAGTCAGCAACACATGGTGAAAAACAAGGCCCCAGTAGATGGTGGAAAAGACACACATGTACAGCGTGAGTGCAGAACAGGAAGGTGGAGCATGGCCCTGTTAGACCTTCCCGGAAGCATATGTGCTGGATGACTTGAAGTATCGTTTATGAACGTCTCTGACTGTGAAAGCATAGGGTTGCAAAACAGCCTCAGCCTGGAGGTGAATTTGCAAGTACAGAACCAGAGAATAGCCAGGCTTGACTGTGCTGGCATAGCCAGTCTGGGTTGTGTCATGTCATCTGTTGGCCATGGTGCAGGTGTCTTGGCTTCCCTCTTTGTAACCAGTGTGGTTGGGTCCACGTGCTTATTCTTGCACAGATACATTGCTGCCCCCATGGACTCTAGCCACACACTGAGCTGAGCCCATACACTGACGGGAGGCGCTGTGAGAGTGAGCCAGCGTCTCCCCTTAGGCACATAGCTCGGGGGTCTGCTTCCTTAGAGACCTGTGGATCTGCCCTTTACTCCCCACAAGGCTTTGGGCCCATGCCTCTATACCAGCAAACTCTGTAAGTCAGATGCCAGCTTTGCACTCCAGAGGGCCACTTGGCAACACAAGGAAGTCTTCTCCAAGACATCTGTCCTGGCCCTTGATGGAAATTTCTCCTGAGGCCTCCCAGCAGCCCTGCAGGGTAGCTACCAAGTCCTTATTTGATAGATGAAAAATCTGAAGTCCAGGGGGTGGGGGAGGAGGAGGAAGAAGGGAAAGGGGAGATGGAGAAACCAGAGGAACCTACTGAAGGCCTGCTAGCTTACAGGAGGTGGCAGCAGGCCTGCGGCTTGCATGCTCCAGGGTGCTTCTCTCTCACCTCTACTGAACTCAGGAGCCAACAGCCCAATCTCCTGCATGGTCCTGTGCCTCAGGAACTCCATGGTCATTTGCCTCAGCTTCCTCTGTCTTGTCTAGTGCAACAGAGTAAAACACCTGTTCCTCACTGCCACCTATCCTGAAACTCGAGGTCACTGTTCTCCCTGTGCACCCTGCTCCCCAGAAGATGTGAGAGGAATGTTGAATGCACCGTGGGCTCAGTGCCTGGTGGGCTGTGTTTGAAGATGGGCTTTGGTCAAAGCTAGGGCGCAGTGACTCATTAAAGAAAGGACTTCTGGGACCAGTGAGATTGGCCAGTGGATAAAGGGGCTTACCACCAAGTCAGAAGACCTGAGTTCAATCCCCGGGATCCACAAAGTGGAAGGAAAGAACTGGCTGTCACACACTGTCCTATGGTTTCCATATGCACACCATGGCATTTGCACACACGCTCACACAGAATAAATTCAACATTGCTTAAAAAAAGAACAGGTGAGTAGAAATTGGAAGTGTGACACCCAGACACTTACTGCCCTTCCTTGGTGTCGCTTGCCAGTCTTCAAAAGGGTGACACATTAGAGCAAGGACATTCATATCTCAGTCCTCACCGTTGTTCTTGGGTGAGTAGTTGTTGTGCCCCATGGTGGCAGGCTTTATTTACACGGGGTTTGCCTGTGAAGTCAAACTTCCAGAAGCTTGCTTGCCCCAGCATTGATCTCAGCACACATGTGTACTTCACTGTAGTGGGCATACAGATCTCTTGTGATAATATATAGGACCCATGTCTGTGTCTGAGAGTGAATATTCAGACATCAATGATAAGAAGGGCACAGCCTAAGTCATGGCATTCTTCTGGTTGGGCATGAGGATGGACCGTGGTCACAGAGTCCACAATGGTGCATGGTCTGGGATGCTGATGCAGGCTCTGCGTTTGGCTTGCAAGCTCTGACAGTGTGACAGTCTCTTCTGCTTGTTGCCTGTGATGTGACTGTCCCTGCTCTAATGTATTATCTGTCCTGTTGAAGGCTGACTCATGATCCCCCCTCAAAAGGACAATAAGTATCTGGGTTCCTTCACATTTTTATCCCCTGGGTCTTTCTTTTCAAAGTCAACTCCTTGTAATTTGTTTCTATGCAAGCGTGTGTGAACATGCCGTGTTGTGCATATGGAGTTCAGAGGACAACGTGTAGTCCGTTTTCTCCTCACAAGCCAAGCACTATGACTGCTTGAACATTCTGTACCCAGCACCCAGCTTAGTGACATCAGGCAGGACGGCTCCGAGGCCCATAGGGAATCAACCATTCTGTTTTCTCAGGAACCCTTTGGGGATGTGACGGAGAGGAAGAAGCTTCGGGCCAAGCTCCAGTGTAAAGACTTCCGGTGGTTCCTGGAAACAGTGTACCCAGAACTTCATGTGCCAGAGGACAGGCCTGGCTTCTTCGGGATGGTAAGCGGTGGGCCGTGGCGAGTTGGCTATTGTCGCATCTTGGGTCTGAACAATGATCCTGGGGAGAAAATCCCCATCTGTGGGGTCACAGATCTCCCCCATCCCAGACTTCTGGTGTGATGGTGCACTGTCTTTTCCTTTCCCCTTGAGCATCGAATGTCAGGACTGGGAATTGGAAAGGATGAGCTACCCTTTGTCGTTTAATAAGTGGGGTGTCGTGCATGTGGAGATCAAGGAAGTGTTCTCAGGAGTGGTTTCTCTTCTGTCATTTTATGGGGTCTGGGGATCAAATTCAGGTCATTAGACCTGTGCGGAAGTGCTGCTGCCCATTGAGCATCTCTCCAGTTAATAATTACTATTTGGGGTGGGGGGCGGGGAAGGTCTTAATTTTTGCTAGTATTTTCAGATTACTTTTAGTCTTAATGGCCCTGACTCGGTAGTCATTCCCAACCCTTAGGAACCACAGAAGCAATCGTGGAGGCTCCCTTCCAGTACTTCTGAAAACTTCAAGGAAATGTTTATGGAACAAAGCCAACTAAGACAAGAGTCTTGCTTTTGATAGGAGGTAGACTATATCATGTGAGCTTCTCCGCTGTTGCCTGTCTGAAGAGCTGGGGTTTCATTTTGGATAACTGCAAAGCCAGGCTTTAGTGTTCTGTTTTGGATATGAAAATGTTCAAATGTATTAAATCCCAGAAATGATGAGTCTTGTCCCTGTGATTCTCGAATATTCAAGACTCTATTCCTCCTGCTTCCTCCCCCTTGTCCCTCCCTTGGTGTTTTCATCTATTGGGCCAGACCCCAGGTGCCATGTCTTTCACGACTGTGCACTTAGGTGTGCATCTTTGTAAATGTGACCCCATCTTAGGAATTAGACCATTACCATGGCCTGCCGTCGAGCCACTAAGCCTTGCTGCTGTTCATACTGCCATTGTAATGTCCGCTCCTTCAGTTTCTGAGGATGCTCTTGGGGTGGCTGCAGGTTCTAGTGGGACTCTCCACACTGGGTCTGACTGTCACGTCTTGCTTCAGAAATCTCTGTTAGCCCGAGTCACACCTCCACATTTTCTCGTCAATGACTGCTGTTTACCATGCTGAGAAAACAAAGCAAACAACAATAGAAATCCAGGCTCAGTTGTCTGTGGAGTGTTCCACTCATGATGCTAACTATAAGCTGCAGCTCTCTCTTCCATCTCTTTACCAGAGAAGTGAGGTCATGACCCAGAGACATTCGGGCCAGGGCAGCCATAAGTCTGTGGCTGAGAAATAGAGATGTGAGTTTTCAGGCCAGAGGTTTGTCATCTTAAACTGGGGCCAAGTTCCCAGCTCTTGTCTACACAGAAGTGCATAATGACCAGAAAGAGCTGGACAATGGGGAAGGGCTCATTTCCCTGGTGTGGTTGCTGGGGTCTCCCCACTAAAGTCACTTGGTGTGTAGAAATCTAGACCCAGGTGTCACCTTTGTGTCTTGTTTAGCTCCAGAACAAGGGACTCAAAGGGTACTGCCTTGACTATAACCCTCCCAATGAAAACCAGGTCGATGGCCACCAGGTCCTTCTGTACCTCTGCCATGGGATGGGGCAGAACCAGGTAGGTGTGGGCCTCAAGGGGCAAGGGGCAAGCTTTGCCACTCTTATAAAAAACTTTTTAATTGTATTTATTTACTTATTTACTTGTGTATGTGTGTGTGTGTGTGTGTGTGTGTGTGTGTGTGTGTGTGTGTATGTGAAATGCTGGCTGGATTCTGTTCTCTGCTTCTACCATGTGGGTCCCAGGGAGAGAGCTCAGGCCATCAGATCCTTTACCAGCCAGCCCATCTGACCAGCCCTCTGTGTGTTCTTTAGGAAATTAAATATTTGGGTTTTGTTTGTTTGTCTTTCCTGTTGGACTATGACTTAGTGGCAGAGCACTAGTCCAGCGTATGGGACTTACTGGTGTCCGTTACTGTGGGGTCAGCGTTACAGAAAGAACCCAAGGGCGTGAGGTCTTATTTGGGCTCAGGGTTTCAGAGGGTTCAGCTCATGGTGGCTTGGCCCTGGGTGTCTGGGCAGAACTTCATGGTAACAGGAAAATGAAGTCAGGAGAGCAGTCCACATCATGGGGTTGGGATAGAGAAAAGGAGGATAGTGGAGGGTAAGATGTGGTCCAAAGGACATCCCCCAAGCCTTGCTTCCTCCAGTGATGCCCCCTCTTCCTCTGCACTACCTGCCAGCGGTGCATCACTTTAGGAATCCATCAAAGGGTTATAATACAGAAAGTAGAGAGGGGTAGGGGATAAGCCTCAGAGGGACAACTGAGATGAACATATGCTTTCTTCCTTCCTGTGTTGGCGTGAAAGCTTTGGGTTATGTGTTATCAGTAGTTACAGCGCTGCTTTCACGTTCCTTCAGCTTAATTATGTATATCTTGTCAGATGTCTTTTGAAGGTGTCCCTCCATGTGGTATCTTGATCTTTGATTTGATGCTTTTATTATTGTCTAGTTTACTGGTTGTCTGCCTCTCTGTTTCCGTCATTGAAAGTAACTCTGTCACCAACTTGGATCAGAAAGAAGAAAATTATATCCTTTCAATTTTTTTTTATAAAAGATCACTGTGTGTGTGTGTGTGTGTGCACACGTGTGTACGTGAGCATGCATAAGCCATGAAACAAGTGTGAAGGTCAGAGGACAGCTTGTGAGAGCTGGTTCTCTCCTTTTACTTGGTGAGTTCTGGGATTTGAACTCGGGTCACCAGGCTTGGTGGCAAGCACCTTTAACTGTAAGCCAGCTCCAGAATTAATTCTTAAATAAAATAGGTTTTGATGCATGGTGTATCAAAGCAGTGTTGGGAAGACTGCCTCAGGTGGGGCCTGGGTCAGTCCTTCTGGTTTAAGTGCTGTGGGTCAGGCTGGGCAGAGAGGCTCAGTTTTAGGGTTTCTGAGGCCTAGAGTGGGAGAAGCCCAGGAGAGCAGGTTCATGTGCCAGAGTGTCTCACCACCAGGATGCAGAGGATGGGTTGGTTTGGGACCTGAGAGCTTCCCTGCTCTGGGGAGGCCCAGACACCTGGAGATGGAAAGATGGAGACACAACATTTTTTTCTCACTCCTACTGACCATTTGACCGTAAGCCTCCTAGCCTGAACTTCCAAACTTCCATCGCTCCAGCCCCACCCCCAGCCTTAGATTATATGGGCTCTTCAATACTTCTTAGTATCCTGCTCCTCCAAGATGATGGAGCATCTAGGACCCTCAGAGTTCAGGCCTGTCTCACCCCGAATCCTGGCCTCCTGTTTGATGAGCTCTTAAGAAATGGATGGAGAAGCATTGTACCATGTGCCTTGGAACCACCTGTCTTAGAGGCAGGGGAAGGCACCTTGTCAAAAGTATTAAGAAGTATAGCTTCTTGGGCCCTTGTGAGAAAGAAAAAAACCCTTGTTCCCACTATGCAGTGGGACCAGGGACCAGGATATTTCCCAGGTATTTGAGAGTTGCCAGGAACACCAGAGTACAAAACAGGTTGCCTGGGATGAGAGACATCTTTTTTGGGGTGGGATGAGGCATTAAACCAAGGACTTGGCCCACACTAATCAAATGCTCTACCACTGAGCTGTACCCCATCCCCCAAATCTTCCAGGCCTTTTCAACAGCCATTTAAATGGAAGAGAAAGAGAGTGAGTCCAAGGAGAATTGGCTACTCGAGGTTGCAGACAGCACCTAAGACAGGTCCATTTTCTTTCCCACTAACAACCCACCCTCCCTGTCTAGTAAATGGGTTGTGCAAGAGAGGGACACTCTACTTCACGGACCAAGCACTGTGTTAGAGGCCAGCTCAGCGCCCCAAGACACCTGGAGCCCTAACACGGTCATGGCGGTGGTGGGGTGGGGTGGTGGTGGTGGTCCAATCCACACCACTATTCCCCCTAAATCAGTGGTTCTCAACCTTCCTAGTGCTGTGACCCTTTAATACAGTTCCTCATGTTGGGACCCCAAACATACAATTATTTTTGTTGCTACTTCATAACTGTAATTGTGCTCACGTTGTGAATCGTGATGTGACTATCTAATATGCAGGTTGAAAGCTGCTGCCCTAGATGGTCTAGGGTGTCTTCTTCCACATCGCAAGGTAAACTGATACATGTTGGTCATCCTGTTGTTAGTTTTTCGAGTACACATCCCAGAAAGAAATACGCTACAACACCCGCCAGCCTGAGGCCTGCATAGCTGTGGAGGAAGGGAAGGATGCCCTTGTCATGCACCTCTGCAGGGACACCGTCCCGGAGAATCAGGAGTTCATCTTACACGAGGTCAGTGAGTGTGCAACCCTCTGCCATCCCTCTAGGTCTGTAAGACAGTGTGGAAGCTAGGCGTCCGCTCTAGCCTGGTCCCAGTGGGTCTCAGACACTGGAAACCTCACTCTGGTGACCGTGGGGCTTTCTTCTCTTTCAATCACATGAGCTACAGTGGGTTGTAATAGTAAGCAGAGCAGTCACAGATGTATGGGAGTGAGGTGGCATTGTTAATTCAAGTGCCATAATGGTGTAAGTGCTGGGACATAAGCTTAGACCCAAGCGTGAATCACCCTGCCTCTCTGAGCCTCTTCGCCCTCTCTCTGAAATGGGCTTGTTAATAGCAGCCCTGTCCTGCTCTGGGAAGGACTCGGTGGGTTCCCAGGGCTTCAGAGACTCCGTGGTAACCAAGTAGACACTCTGGGATGGAGTTTGCTTTCCAGATACTGTTGACTGAGAGTTTGATGCCATTGTACACCTAGAAGGCACAGGCCCTTAGCCCATTTGCAGCAGGCTTGTGGTAAGACAAAGTGCTGGAGGAAATAAGTCCGAACAATAATAGGTTATCTTTCAGTATCTATTCCCGACTGGCCTCAGGGATAGACAGAGATTGCTCTGCATTGCTCAAAATGGGTTGTTCTGAAATCCCACTCAAAGTCGAAATATGTAATAGTAAACAGTGGAGTTTGCAGGCTCCCTGGGAGAGCTGAGGCCTGCAGTGTTGCCTGTTTGACAGAAGAAAATAAGAGCTGGGTATGGCAGCAGCTCCTCTAATTCCAGCACTCAGGAAGCTGAGGCTTTTGAGTTCCAGACCAGCAAAGCCCTGTTTTAAATGAAAATAAAATAAATTAGAAAGACTGATCCTCACGCCCCACAGTCTGTTATCCTTATCTCTTTTCATTTGTCATCCATATGTAAGCAATAAGAATTTCACTGTAGGGCTGGAGAGATGGCTCAGTAGATAAAGCACTTGTCATATGACCGAGAGGACAGGAGTTCAGATCTCCAGTACCCGCATAATGGAAGGACAAAGGGGAGTGGCAGCCGCATGGGAGGCAGCACTTAGGAGTCAGAGATAGGGGATCCCCAGAACAAGATTCAGGAGAGACCTTGTCTCAAGCAAAGAAGATGGGGTGACACCATGTCTTCCTCTGGTCTCTGCATGCACATATGCCTATGAGTATACACACACATACATACATACACACACCCCAAAATAATTTTACCTTAAAATTCTGTGATCACTTAAGTAAATTTGTGTAGAAGGCTGGCCAGAGAGATACTTTAGGGAGTTGCTTACTTTTAGCTTCCTTGGGAAGGTGGGTGGGATCCTGGAAGGGTTGGGGTTAGCAGCTTCTTAGTTGTTGACTAGTCCTGTCCCTCAGAACTGGGAGGTTATGTGTTCTGTCAGGGCCTTTGTTAAATTCCTTACAGGGGTACAGCTTACACAGCGAGAGGGAGGGACAAGATACACAACAAAGAGAGACTCCCCGTGCCCTAGGCAAGGGTGTGGAGAGAGATGCAGGGCCATTAAAGATGTCCACATCTTGTGAAGCTGGGACCAGTAGAGAACCCACTGCATCTCACGCAGGCTAGGAACAGGCGACCAGGTCACCCATCCGGCTGCAGACAAGTGAGGAGTATGGACAGGTTTCCTGGCTCTGTTAAAATGCTCACGAGAAGGAAACCGTCAGGGATGGAGTTAGGTAATGAAGAGGCACAGGGGAGGTAAATAAAGGATCTTGGTTGTGATTTCACTGAGCAAGCTAGAAGTACTGACCCATCCTCTTGAGTAGCCAGCAGGTGGCGCTGCTTTGCGCGGCTGACACATTTCTGAAAGGCTAAAAATCGCTCCCTGGGATCTTCAAAACCTGCCTTGCAGGAGCCGAGGCTTTTCTGAGGAGTCACTAAATCATCTTGAACATGCCACGTCTGTTGTCATTTGTAGGACGGCACTTTAGTTCACAAGCAGACCGGGAAATGTGTCAAAGCCGCACAGAAGGAGCTTGGCCAAGGCTTTGCCCCACTCTTGCGGGCCTGCACCAACTCAGAAAACCAGAAATGGTTCTTTAAGGAACACGTGTGATTGCGCACCGCCTTGTCAAGGAAGGAGCCCATCCTGGCCGTGGACTCTGCACCCAATGAGGTGGAGGAAGTACATGGTTGCCATTTGTGAATCCGTTGGTTTTCATGAGAATGTGAATAAGCTTTGTACAGGCTTTGAAAACTTTGAAAATGTCTCCAGTACCCTGTTTTCTAAGGGCAATCCTAAGAGGTTACCTTTGGCATTTGGAAAGGTTAATTATGATATTTTTTTTCTATCAAGATGTGCCTTTCACAATGGTGCCTTTTATTCTCACTAATCAAAAGGTAAATATTTTATTTTGGTACTTATGAAGATTCCCAGGTTGCACAAACGGATAATACCTCAAACGTCGAGTTAGCGTTTTCTCAGTGGGCTGAGGTGGACACTAGAAACCTTGCATTGATTTCTTCCGGTGTGAGCTAGATGAGACGGTCTACATTTATATTATAATAAAGAATGCTTTTTGCGTACGTGTTGCTGCCACAGTCAAAACGATTGTCATGTTTATATTGACCCAAACAGACTAGCCAAATCTGAAATTTCAGAGAAACAATATGGTATACCAAGATCATCCAAATTTGAGAGTGTATTTCCAGCAGATGCTGGTGGGAGGGTGGCCAGTGACTTTCAGTAGTACTTAGCCACTGTGACTTTAAAACATGTTTGTGTTGTTTATCCTTTTTATCACCCGGTAGTGCCGGAGAAATGCAACATTCTACACGAAACTCAGTTTTCAAGTTGCTTCTTAAATAGTATTTGATTATTTAAATCAGCACGAGAGCTTGTGATGAGGCAGCTGCCGTGGCTATTGCCCCAAAGTCCCCATGTCTGGGTGATCCTAGATCAGCTCCTGGAGCTCATCAACTTGTTATAGCCAATTGGACGATTAAAAATACCATCAGTGAGCTAGGAGTGTAGGTCAGTTGTAGCATGCACAAGGCCCTGTGTTCAATCCCCAGCTCTCCATGCTTTTTAAAATAGGCTTGGTGGCACACCCCTAATCCCAGCACTTAGGAAGTAGAGGTAGGAGGATCAGAAGTTCAGGGTTATCACCAGCTACACAGAGAGTTTGAGGTCAGCCTGGGCTACAGAAGACCCTGCCTTAAGAAAGCCTCAGTGAGAAGGCAGACTGCGGATCTTATTTTTGTCCCCGTTCATTGTGGAAACACACACACACATACATGATTCCTTAAAAAGTGTCACCTCATGTCTCTAGCTCTTCTCTCAAGCATTCTCCCCTGAGGACATCCTTCTAGAGTGATGCTAACAGCTCCTCAGTAACATATCTGCTTTGCCTGAATCCACCTTTGCACCTTAGCTGCTCCATACTTCCAGTTTCTGTGAATGAGATGAAGATCATGAACTGAGTTTGAGGCAGGTGCTTAGCCCGGTTTGGGGCATGTGGGAGGGGCTCTGAGATGTTAACTTTGATTCCCTTCCTGCCTTTTCTTTGGCATGTGTATATAGTATGTGTGTGTGCATGTTCACATATCTGGGACACATCTATAGAGGTCAGTTTGATGTCAGGTGTCTTTCTTGAACATTCTCTGCAGCCCTCCATACTGGCCAGGCTTTTCTGGGAAACCATCCTCGGATGCTCACTCATTCATGCCAAGCACCCTGTCATTTGGGCCACCCTACCCCTTTTAAGTCTCAGAACCATCCCATGTAAGAAGCTGTAAAGCACCATGCGTGCAAGCAGGTGTTTGTTCAGAAAGCACACACAAAGTAATGCACTTGTTTTCTCTTTAAGGATTAGGCTGCTCTTGAGCAGGCAGGAGTGTGGGGTGGGGCAGCTCCTCGGCTCAGCTCTCAGGCCAAGGGGGTGCGCCTGACCTTCCCCTGGTCCTGCTGTGGAGACTTGGCAGATCAGGAGAGGGACCACTGTTTGCTTCCCTCTGCCTTCTATAGTGTGGAGGGTCAGGTGGCCTGGTGTAGGGGGAAGCCCCTTCCCAAGCACAGAGAAACAGCCTGGGTGGGCCAGACCTGGGGCTGGCGTCCCCAACTGCACCCAGAGTGTGGGAGGCTGCACCTGCATCTGTGCACATCACAGGCGTGGCAGCCAACTGGCCTGGCTTGAGGAGTCAGCTCGCTAACTCCTTCCACCAGGAACAGTGAGCTTAGTGCTTGAGAAGATCCAGAAAATAATCTTATTTTTGGACACATTACAGTATTTGAGGAGGCTTTCCCTGTCAGGATGGGTGAAGGGTCTGAAAAAGGCCACACAGATGTGAGGCAGTTCCCCCAACAGTCTGGCCTTGGATGCCCGTCTCTCTGACAACGGGCAGGTGTGGGTGCTGTGCTGGTCTACAAAGTTGCTGAGGCAGATTGCCTTGGGTCCTAGGATTCCATTTCATCTTCCCCTTTGGAACTCACAGGAGAGTGTCACCCCTCACCTGGCCTTGCTGACACTCTGGGTGTTTAATGGTAGATGGTTACCATATGTTTTTCATGGGTGACATCTGTATCCTCGAGAACAGCCTGATTCCCAAGTGAGCAAGTGCCCTTTCACAGATTTTGTTTCTATTGGCAGACGACTGTGGCCCTTCTCTCCCTCGGGTCTAATATAACCTATCAAGATATCAAGATTACTGTTCTCTGGGAGAGCCCTGACCCTGGCAGAAGCAAGTTAGCATTAGGGGTGTCAGCTAGGATGCTGTCCGTAGGGAGGAAAGCAAAATCACCTGAAAAGCAAGCAGCAGTGTATCACAGATCTGGAGCTGTGAGATGGGCCTTGTATTAATCAGGGTTCTCTGGAGACACAGAACTGATGGGATGAATCTATAGATAGAGACAAAGGGGATTTGTTAGAGTGGCTTACAGGCTGTGGTCCCGCTAATCCAACAATGGCTGTCTACCAATGGAAGGTCCAAAATCCAGTAGCTGTTCAGTCTATGAGACTGGATGTCTCTGTTAGTCTTCAGTATACACCAGGATTCCAAAGAATCTAATGGGATCTAATGCCAGTGAAGAAATGAGCTTGCCAGCCAGAGAGAGAACAAACAGGCAAAGAGAGCGAGCTTCCTTCTTCCATGTCCTTTACACAGGCTGTCACCAGAAGGTGTGGCATAGATTGAGTGAATCTTCATGCTTCAAAAGATTGGGATCAAAGGTGGGTCTTACCACTTTAAATGATTAAAAAACAAAACAAAAGTCAGGAGTGCCCAATCACTAGTTTTAGTTAATTTTAGATGTCGTCAAGTAGACAGTCAAGAGTAGCCATGACAGGCCTCATGGGGCCAGCAAAAAGAGGGAGCGGTCAGAGACATGCACAGTCAAGCAGGGAGTGGAAAGGAAGAGTGGTGTGGGGTCACTGGTGACCAAAGCCTTTACTGGGGTTCAGGGTGTTTCCGAGTTGACGCACTATGTAAAGTCACACTGAGATAGGCGGTCTTCATAGTAGATCTGCAGTCTGCATTGGGATCAGTCAGGTGAGCCTCAGAGGAGAATGGTTTCCGGAAGGTGGGTATATAATTCAGACTGAGGAGCTGGGGATTGGGAAAGAACTGGAAGAGATGCCCAGGGTGACCACACCTATCTCTGGGATGAGCAGCAAGTTAACCCTATATTCACTGGAGGCTGAGACAATGTACATAAATTATCACCTAACTTAGATAATGGTTCTTATAAAATGAGAATCCACTATAGAGTCATTGCTCATCTGCATGATTGGTGGTATAAGTGTGTCTTCTGGTGGTCTCTCTCTTTCCCTCTCTCTCTCCCTCTCTCTCTCTCTCTCACACACACACACACACATACATATCCAGTGTCACTAAAACCCACTGCCTTGTGCACACTAGGCAAGTGTCCTACCACCCAGCCCCAGCCCTCTTAGCTATATTCTTTAGTTCCTTGTTGAACATGAGTCTTAGAAATCACAATATGCTTTTTAAAATTTTCATGGTTTTCAGCTTATTGTTGAATTAATTTTAGTAAAACTTAGCTGGATCAATCTGTCTCTCCCCTCTTTTCTGTTATGGTCATGGTATGTCTTATAAACCCAACAGTAGAATGGTACACTTACTGTTTTAACAGTAAAATAAGAGCATATGCACACACTCGCTCACACAGTCCTTTAGTTTCCTGGCCTGTATACCAATTCTCATGTGTTCTTTGCTTTTAGAGACTCTATGTCTTGTTGGTTTGCATTATAAAGATGTTGGTGCTTCCCCTAGGGGTAGGTACCCGAGAAGTTAGCAGGTAAACTTGGCACTCACCTATTTTCTCACAGCCCCTTGTATGTCATAGGGAAGGCTGTGCTCAGCTTTACTCTTTTCTCAGCTCTGGGTTCTGAGTAAAATCCAGATGTGACCTCCTGCTGTCTCCTCTGGGACTTGGGTTCTGCTTCCCAGCTCACTGATGGCAGAAATCAATCTCATGTGGCTGTGGAACGGAAGCTCGCAGAGGTCACTGCTGAGAGCACACTGCTGGCTTTGAAGAAGTAAGGTGGTGTGGTGTGGCTAGGATTCAGGATCTGTGGTTTTCTTCCACTGGTAGGAACATAGACATTGTATGCACAGAGGGATTGCGGTGCCAGGGATACTACCTTTGTTGTGCCTACTGATCATTCTAGAAGATTTCATTTTGTAGACTGATTAAAAATTCCTAAGGAGTAATATTTTCTCACATGACAAATATATTGTTGCTCAAGAAGGGACTTGTACTTATAAGGTTAATTATTGTGTTTATATTTTTATATATAATCATATATAGTATTTACATATAATATAAAATATAAGTATGTTTATTGGTAATTGTACTGTTTCCTTATGGGTTGAGAGTCTGCTCAGCCAAGTGCCCCGTCCTAGCAGCTCCCCTTTATCTTCCTGCTAGAACAGCTCCTCACTTGTTCCCATGTGTGGTGGGAATCACCTGCCACTTGGAGAACAGGCACCATGGGCTCAGCAGTTCTAGGGCAGGGCCAGAGGGTTGTCACGTCTTACTAAGGGGATTGCCATTGCTTCTGTCGGTTTCCTCCATCTCCTATTGCTTCTTCCTTCTGCTCCTCTTCTTCATCACTCTCCCTCTTCCCCCCATATCTTTCCTTTCTTCTTGCATTTAGCAGCCCCCTCTGTTTCTGTCTGTCTCTTCCTTTCTCCTTCTTTCCTGGATCTCGTGATGTACCCCAGACTGGCCCTGAATCCTCCACATAGCCCAGGTTGCCTCAGTCTCTCAAGTGCTGAGTGGACAGGTATGTGCCATGGTCTGTTCTGTGGGCTGTGTTGTCAGCAGCAGAGACCTTAAGAAGGGGGGCAGGGCTGTGCTAAGATCCTGCATGCAAAGAAAAAAGGGAGGCTAGGGCCAGTCCCCATGGACGTGCCTTCCTTGTGTGACACACTAGGTGGTGGTGTCAGCTTGGAAATGGGACAGTGCTTTCGTAGCAGACAGTTGGTTTAAAAAAAAAATCCTGCAAATCTGAGATCCATGAGATGGATGGATAACTGGAAGACAACCAGAGACCACCCAGGACCAAATATAGTTGACAGGGGAGATGGAGGCTGTTGAGGGAAGGGTGTGGTTTGCAGACACAGCAAACGAGAGCTGAATTCTCATCAGTATTTCACGTTTTGCTTGCTAACTCCTGTCTGAATTCGGCTCTGCTGAAGTTCTGGAAGTATCAATAGGGCCTCTTAAAACTGCACCGTCACAAATTGGTTTGCTGTATTAGATCGTATTAAGTTCCGATCCTGAAAGTTTTCAAGGCTTCGCTCTTTAGCCCTGGCACATCACAGCTGCAACACTTAACTGCTGAGTGTGACTGGAAACACTGGCCTGTCCCCTAATGGGCTGGAGAGCTGATGGCTCAGTGCTTGAGAGCATTGGCTGCTCTTCCAGAGGACCTGAACTCAACTCCCAGAATCCACATGGCAGCTCACAACCATCTGTCACTCCAGCTCCTGGAGATCCATCTCTCTTTTCTGGATCCCCTCAAAGCCAGGCATGAAGGTGGCACACAGATATGCAGGCAGGCGGAACACCCATACACACAGAATAAAATTAAATAAAAAAGTAAGTAATAGCCCCAATGTCTTTCCTTATAGATAGCTTCAGGGACTTGCTTTCACCTGGGGTTCTATCGTCTGATCTTGTCAGGTTGGTTGAGGAAGGACTGTGGCCTCCCATGTGTAGTTTTTACTCATGATGGCGACGATGATAATTATCACAGTCAAGGCATTATTCTAAGATTGCCCTACCATGAGCTCACTAGAGCATCTTAAAATACCTGCCAAGATACCAGCGTCCATACAAACCCTGAGACTGTTTTAGGTAAACATACTGGATAGGGCAGGAACTGGTCTGAGGTCACATCGCACCCAGGACGTACTCCAGAGGTTAGTGGCTGCTTCTCTGTCTTGCTTCTCAGAGGGGAGGAGAGATGACTCAGGGCCTCAAGGATCCCACGGCTCCCCACCCTGCTGTAGGTCCATCCCCTCACCCTTAGCCCACTTACACAACACTGTTATTAGCTCCAGCCTGAATGAATGAGTCTGCCCCACTTGGAGAGCACAGGGGATTTTGTGACTGACTTCTATCTGCACAAGCACATTTCTGAAAAGTGCCAAGTTTAGGGAGACGCGCCCAGACCAGGAGCCGTGCAGGAGCCAGATTGCCCCCTTGGGTGAGGGCACCTATCAGATAGAATTCCATCTGTGACCTCGGCCACCCTCCACCCTCTCTCTCTTTAAAATGGCAGAGACTGGGGGAGGTATTTCTTCATTCTTGCCTTGTTAGATCCCTGCTGCCAGAGGCTACAGTCAGAGCCCAGATCAGCTGTGATTGCTCCATCCACCCCTCAGCCACCTTCAAATACGCGGTCCCTATGGAATGGAGGCTTCTGCCCCAGATGCTGAGTCATGAAGTTTCTGTGACTCATCCTGAACTTCTTACAAGGCAGGGGTCAGTGAGAGAAAGTGCATGAGAACCTCTGGAGAGATTTCAATACCCCACGAAGAAATGACCAGTTGTGTGTGCCCATCCATACAGCTCTGGTGCGACATCAAGGGTTGCAGAGCACCGCTTGGTTCTCACAGGCAGCTGTGAGCAGAGAAAGCAAGCGACTGCAGGAGATGCCACAGGGACTTGCAGAAGTTAGATGTTCACCTCCATATCATTGCAAGAGTCCCCCATCTGTGTCTCCAGCACGTGGTCAGCCAATCTTAGCCTGTCCCCTGCCCCTGAGCAGCAGTCCTTGCAGGACACCCATTTCCCGGTAATGTTGCATTGAGATGGGTGTCCCCGTGCTTCATTCTTGCTCTAGATCTCCGCAGAGGCCACCCAGTGTGTTTGCTCTTAACCTCTGGCCAATCCTCCGGAGTGGAGATGATCCAGAGTCTGCCCTGCTCCAGGACAGCCAGCCTTGCTTCCTCCACCATCCTGGTAGGGTGTGGATTTCCTGGGTTTCCAGGAGGGAGAGAAACAAGTAAGTGGCAGCAGCAAATCTTCGTGTGACTGAAAGTCTGGATTGGGTCCTGCTCCACTGCTGACCAGTCCAGGCTGAACCCGGATACCTCATGGGCGATGAAAGTGACATTGCTAGGCTGTGGGGGGATGGCAGAATGCGCTTGTGTGTGATGTAAGAAAGACCTGCTGGGCATGGCGGGACCTACCTGGAATCCCAACACTTGGGAGGTGGAGGCAGGAGGATGTGGAATTCAAGATCGTCCTTGGTCACGTAGCCAGATAAAGGCTAGCCTGGGCTGCATAAGAACTAGCCAAGCCTCGACCCTCCTCCACAAGGAGGCCAAAACAGAAGGATTGCCGTAAGTTTGAGGTAAGCTTTGTCTACAGAGTTCAAGGCCAACCTAGGATACATAGCAAGGTCTTTTCTCAAAAGAAATAACAAAAATGAAACAAAAATTATCTTTAAGAATACCTCCATGTGGAGTCTGATTCTAAACCCTTATTTCCACTGGCAGTCAAGGTGGGACTTTGCTCAGCAGGAGAGATGGTGTCAAGTTACAGTAGGTGAGACTGGTGCTGCCTTTAATTTGGCTGCTTGAACTCTGGGCAAGTCACCTCACTGCTGTGCCACCCACCCCCAAGTATAAGAATAGGGTCAGGACTGGGAAAGGGCACTGAGTTAGTGTGGAAACAGCACCCCCCACCCCATGTCTATTTGGTGGTGCTCAGGGAGCACTCACTGAGGGAGGGCTGCAAAGGCTTCATAGACAGACTCCAGGGACTTAGACCGAGAAAGAGTGGGGCCAGATTGGTGTCAGAAGCAGCAAAGAGAATACCTGGTTGAACCAAAGATCACAGGTTTACTTCCCTCCACAGGGCTGTTCATTTTCAACACCTCTCTTCCGTAGTTACTTTAGCTCTCCCGGGAAAATAAGAATGTGCAAGCTGTAGGAAGTCTGGAGGAGTCATTTCTGCCCAGACTCTTCACTTGTGGAGTTGAGGTACCACTCCCACCCCACAAAGGGAACCGGGAGGTGCCGGTTCATGCTTCCTGCCTGAAGACACATGGCCCCTCTGAAATCCTCTCATCTAGAATTTGGAGGAGCTGGGAGCTCGTTCCAATGTGGATGGAGTTTATTTCATAGCTTTTGGAATCAGAAACTAAGGGGAAATAAAAACGGCCTTTTCTGGGTCAGGTTCTGGATGATTCTGGGAACTTGTCCACAGAACCAAGTGATTTATGGGGACCCAGCTGTGAGGAACTGCACACAACAGAGCTCAGAGAAGATACACTCCAGATGTGGCCTCATTAGAGGCAGGACCAGAACAATGGGGCTCAAAGGCACCCATCCTCCATCTGTTGGGCCATGAAGACAGGGTGGCCAAGGGTCTGTGGTGTCAGCTGCTGTCTCCAAGCCGGGAAGTCACTGAGAACTCTCTGTCCAGCTCCACAACTACAGATGGAGAAGTAGAGGCCCAGAGAGGGAAGGCACCAACCCGGTATCACACAGCACCAAGACTCCCATTTTCTGCTGCTGGCCCAGGGTCTGCCCCAGATCAAGGCTGTCTTTGATTAAAAGTGGAACAGGCTTGACTCTGCCATCTCCTGGTGTTTTGATTCTTTCCTGTTGCTGTGTTAAAAACACTGGCATAAACAACTTAAGGGAAAAGGGGTTTATTTGAGCTCACAGTGCAAAGCACAGTAATGGGAAGTCAAGGCTGAGGAACTGGAAGTAGCACCCATGACCAAGAAGCAGAGAGGGGTGAGTGCATATGAGTCCTCAACCGGCTTCTTCCATTTTATACCGTCCATAGTGCCCTGCCCAGGGAGTGGTCGCACCCACAATTAAAGTGGATGCTTATATGAGCTTAACATAACCACATACAGGCATGGCCGTCTAGAGCCTTACCTCCCGGGCAAGTCTGTGAACATTACCCATTGCAGACGGTAAGGCTGGCCCTACTGTAGAGCCTAGCTGCTGTTGACTAGAGCTGAATGAAACCAAGCCCCTCTCCACTATACAGCTTGAGCTCCTAGGCTCTCAGTGACACCGTCCTTGGGCCTTGTAACATAGAACTGCCCTCATGGGTTCTTATTCAGGGTATATAGTCTCTTTTCCAAGGATAAGGGGAGCAGGTCTGATATGGGGGTCAGATCACATGTTTGCTGCGCTGTCTCTGGCTTGGGAGCTTGCGGGATGGGGTCTCAAGTCAGGCTGGCTTCCTGATGTGTGAGCACGTGTCTTTAACACTTTATTTTCACCAGATCATTACAAAATATGAGTCAATTCTAACAGTACATAATTAGGTTGCATAATCTTTTAATCTAGTTAACTGTAGTGTGTGATGTTTTTATTTATTTCCAAGTTTTTAATAATAAAAATAATAAAAGTAAAAATGTAAGCTCACGGCTGAAGATTTGGAAACTACAAAAACATATTAAGAAACTATTTGAGTTTTCAGTCTCCAGAGACAGCAGCAGTGAAGTGTTTTCCTCCAGTCCTTTTAGTTTCTGTTGCATTGCTGAAGGAGCCACCGAGCTAAAGCCATCCCAGTGTGTGTGTGTGTGTGTGTGTGTGTGTGTGTGTGTGTGAGAGAATGAATATGTCTTAAATAAAAAAGTACCCTGTTCATACTCTCATCTCCTCATGCTCCTCCATGGTTTCCTTCTTACCCCCAGGAAGTGCCTTTTTACTTTTATGTCATTTTCACAGACATCAGGTAGATAGATAGATAGATAGATAGATAGATAGATAGATAGATAGATAGATGGATAGATACAGATGTCAGGTAGATAGATAGATAGATAGATAGATTAGACAGATCGTGTACATAACCTAGATTCTACATATGGGAGAAACATTGAAATAGATGATAGGTAGATAGATGATAGATAGATGATAGGTAGATAGATGATAGGTAGATAGATGGTAGGTAGGTAGGTAGATAGATAGATAGACAGACAGATAGATTAGACAGATCATGTACATAATCTAGATTCTACATATGAGAGAAACATTGAAATAGATAGATAGATGATAGGTAGATAGATGATAGATAGATGATAGGTAGGTAGGTAGATAGACAGACAGATCATGTACATAATCTAGATTCTACATATGAGAAACGTTTCTGTCTGAGTCTGGTTTATTTCATCTGATGTGATGCTCTCTAGTTTATTCATTTTCCTGCGAATGAAATGTTATTTTTCTTTACAGCCGAGGGAAACGCCACCCTGCCTGTGTGCCACAATTCCTTAGCCATGTAACTATTGGTGGCAATCTAGACTGGTTCCCCATTTTGACTACAGTGAATGGTGCTGCAGAAGACATGGCTGTTCAGTATCTCCGTGGTGTGAGTCTTGGAGACTTTCAGGCACACCTGCTGAAGTGCAGGGTAGCTGGGCCAGAGTGGACCCTACCAGCCTTTTTTCTTTACCACAGTCCCTTTATTTGGCTGCTCAGCTGGGTGAGTCCAGCACTTGAGAGGCAGAGGCAGGCAGATCTCTGTGAGTTCAAGGCCAGTCTGGTCGTCTGGTCTACATAGTGAGTTCTGGGACAGCCAGAGAGAGCTATGTAGAGAGACCCTGTCTCAAAAAAAAAAAAGAAAAAAAAAAGAAAAAACCAAACCCAAACAACCCCATACTCCCAGAGCCCTCATGTGCAGGTCAGCACTGTCCCTCGGGATGTAGCATTAGGGTCCTGCACACTCATAGCTTAGGAGCACAGATCATCCCACACCTCCAGACTGCCCACTCCTGGGAGAAATGACTCTGCTCTGCCTTGATCTTATTGGTCCTCTCTTTTTCTATTCTCTCTCTCTCTCCTTTCCTTCCTTCCTTTATTTTATTTTTTTTTTAAGACAGGGTCTCTTGTAACCCTGACTGGCCACAAATTCCTCTGATTCTCCTGTCTCTGCCTTCTGAGTGCTGAGGTCACCACACTTGACTCTCAACTTTACTGTAAATGCCAAAGTTTCTAACAACTAGAATAATGAACACTAGTGTATATCCTGTTTATAAGACACCATGCTGACTGATTTTCACACATGATTTTGTTGAATTTTCATGACAACCTCGCAGTGGAAGTGTTTTACATTATAGATGTAAGCTTTCATCAGCATGTGTGCGTGTGCGTGTGCGTGTGCGTGTGTGTGTGTGTGTGTGTGTGTGTATAGGCCAGAGGACAACTTGGAGGAATCACTTCCACCATGTGGGTCTTGGGGATGGAACCTATGTCATCAGACTTAGCAGCTTTTTCTCACAGAACCATCTTGTTGGCCTTGTGACGCTTTTCTAGTGATGAATTTTAGGTGGAGGAGGGGGAGAAACTGAGTCTCAGAGAGACTGGGTCTCATCTGAGCTGGCGGGAACTGAGTTCAGTGGGATTACAGCCTCCTCTAATCTGGCCACTGTGTCTCTGAATGTAACCCGAGGACATAGTCTTGTCAGGCCTGGCTCTTAAATGCTGTGGTTTGTGAAGCAAGCCTTTGCACCTGTGTCTGGTGCCCCTGTCTCGTTCATTCGGGCTCCCAACACCTTTCCTGTATGAAGAACCTCTCGGAGACAGCTCAACTCAGCCAGAATTCCTGGAAACAGTCGTTTGCAATCCTCCTAATGCAGTGTGCCTATTGCCTGCAGCACCTATGCCCAGCTGCTATGATAGTGTGAAGTGGCTCACACTGTTTGGTGCCTCAGGTTTCCCTCCTCACCAAGCACCATAGACCCAACCAAAGAGGGGCATTCCACCCTGGAATGTGTTTGACCTGGCTTCTAGAAGCCTCTTTTCTCCCTAGCTCTGGGGAGAATCAAGAGGTGCTTTCATGACTCTGAGCCCCTTGGCCCCACGCCTGGCCCTGCTCTTGCCAGGGGTCTATAGTTGGTAAGGAGACCACGCCCATGTCCACTGCCCTCAGAGTCATGACACAGCATGGCTTTGCCTCTTCAGCTGCCCATTCTTCAGCCACATGGCTCAGATGGGGACTTTCCCTTCTGTGGGGTGGAGTTGCAGAAGCACGCTTTAAAATACGGGTTGGATTTTCATTTTGGGTTGTTTGCTAAATTTGGTCATAATCGTGTCTTCTGGTTCTAAAATGAGTAAAAGGAAGCAGCTGTCCTCTGGGAAGGCCCTACAGGGGAGCAGCTGAGGGGAGTGCAATATGGGCCACTCTGGTTCCTTCCTGAGAGTCTGAGGCCAACTCTGGGAGTGAAAGGGCCTGACAGAACCCAGGAGAGTTCCAGATTCCTAGGCCTAGAACTCACCAAGGCTCTTGACACTCGAAGTGTTCCAGAGCTATGGGTTCCACCAGGGAACACAAGTGCCAACACTGACCCCATTCTGGGGAGCCGAACTTTCTGGGCCCCACCAATTATGATTCCAGATGGACACAGCATGGTCAAGAGAGGTGATTGGAGGAAGGTGTGGTCTGGCTTCTGCCAGAGCAGGGGTGGTGCTGGGCAACCAGGAAAGGCCAGTGAATAGGCCTTAATATACAGGGAAGGGATTTGTGTGCAGTGAGCTTCTAAATCATGGGGATGGAACTTAGGAGGGGGCTGTGCCTGCGTCAGGACCATGTCTTGGCAGCCAGATGAGCTGAAAGTCCGTGTAGGGATTGGGAGAAGCGGGCTTGTGTGGGAAGCACGGCCGCAGCTGACCATGGAGCCAGCTATTTCTGGGTTGCATCACCCTTATTTGAGTGTGGGTGCCCCCACTCATCCCTCAGTGAGCTGCACAAAGCTGGGATTTGATCACACTGTGTGGTTTGGCTTCTGTCCCCAACCCTGAGCTGAGCCTTCCTGCCAAGGTCACAGGCCTTTCGTTTGCTCAAGCCCTTGAAGACTTCTTCCTCATGCTCCCCACCCCCTTGCTCTGTTTGACCTTGTCTATCCCTCATCTCTGATTAACTTCTTTCTCCTCATAGCTGTCACATGGATTCCCCCCACCCAAGGCTCCCTCCCTGTCATTTCTGTGCCCATCCTTTCTTCATTCTTGAACCACCCTTCTCTGGATCCCATTGGTCCCTTTCGTGACCTTCATGTTCTAGCTGGGTAATCCCCACCAAAAGTGTGTCTTGAGATGTGTGGTCACTGGGTTATCCATTAAGAAATGTCTTCTGCTGCAAGTACCATAAACCCAAGAGGCAGGGAACAAGTCACACGGGAGGCTTTCTTCTTCTGTAAGAGGAAGTCATTCAAGTTCATGCCTACCACAAACAGGTTAAGTCCCCAAGTACTTAAGTCGAGAGATTCTAGTACAACTGTATCCAGGATGTCAACATAAGGCCTTGGTCTCTTTCACTGTCTGTCTACCCACTTCCATCCTTAGGGAGAGGAGGTGCTTGCAGATGTTTGGGTCACAAGTCTCATGAACCAGCTCAGCCCCAGGTCCTGGGACTCCTTAGCTGCAAAGGAGGCTGGTAAGTTTAACTTTCCCGGCTGGTACTTTGTCATCAAAGTGTGGGAAGGAAGGAAGGAAAGAGTCAGGCGAGGGTGACATATTTTGGCAGCATATTATCTAGTAGCTGTGGCCAAGGAGCAAGTCAAAGCCATCCATCCCCAGTTCCAAGCAGAGGAAGCAACTCGTGTTGGGCTCAGAAACCTACAAAATCCGGAGTGTGGAGATCTGTGGGCTCAGGGCCATGGGCACTTTGGGAGAGTCCAGGGTGGGGCTGAGGATTGGAAGACTGGCTGGACAGGGACTAACTTTGCTTTACAAGCCCTGCCAGAGGTCTTCTTCCTCCTGAGAAGGCCTCAGTAAAGCAGGACCAACAGCTTTGCAAACAAACACCTCCTGCCTTCATGCTCCCTGCTGTCCTCAAGTCTCCTGCCTCTCCTAAGTGAGTCGCCTCCTGGCTTCACTTAATTTCCACAGGAAACTGGCAAGAGCAACATCCGTCTGAATTCCCCCCAAATTCACTCCAGATTTCCAGGGTCAGAGAGGGAGGGTCTCAGCGAGGTCAGAGGTGATGATCTCAGGATTGGTGGGCTTGTGCGAATGAGCCCTAGGTGACAGCAACATCCCAATGCCAGCTCGCAGCAGGATACAGATGCTCAGAAGGGCTTCCCTGGAGGGAGATCAGCTGCCGGTGGGGGATGGAGCTAGTGAAGGCTCATTCCCAGGGGCTCCTGCCCAACACACAGGGCTGCTGAGGTTCCTGTTCTAGGGGAGGGCGTGGCCAGCGAGGGTTGAAGTATCCTAGCAGCTGCTTCTGCCAGAGAGGCTGCTTTCCCCACGTGGTCCAGAGACACTGGTCCCAGTCTAGCGTCATTATTTTGTTTGCCACTGAACAACTACGCCATTTGTTTAGCGGTCACTGGTCACTTTCTTATCTGACTCTCAGGGACCAGCATGGAGCTGATACAGGGAGCAGGTTTCTGTCTCGGAGACCTAGGGGAAGTGCTCCCTCTCTCTGAATCTCTCTTCATCTACTGAAATACAGCCCCATCGGGGCTCTGAGGGGATGCAGGGGCAATCAGTGAACACTGGAATCCCATAGGCAAGTCCTCTCTGGGCCCATTGGTGGCCACATGACCTTTGACAGATCCTTAGCCTTGCTAGCTACCATGTCCTCGTGTGAGGATGAGGGACCAGACGTGATGAAGGTGGCAGGGACAACTGTCCCCAACATGAGTGCTGAGGAAAACGATCTAATTTCCTTCCCCATGACAAAACAGTGTTAAATCTGTTCTTTTAAGAACTAAGTCAACACAAAGAAGCCACCCTCTGTGACGTGACTGTGTGCAGCCCCTAGCTGAGCCCATGGAATGCCACAGAAGGCCCCTAAAGCATGCCTAGTATGACTCTTTAGCATGTCTTCTGCAAGGTGGCATCCTGCCAGCCCCACTTCATGTGCCATCTTCGCGCTCTCTCTGGTCCCCTCCAGATCCTAAGCTTGTACCCCAGAGGTGAGGGGCTGACCTGGGTGGGGGTATGGGCAGCAGGCTTTAGCCCAGGTTCCCCATCATCAGGGAGGTCCTCCCTCCTGCAGCTCTGCCAGGGGCAGCTCTCTGGGTCTGGAGCACTCCCACTTGCTAAGCTCCCTTGCTGGATCTTCCTGCTCTCCTACCCAAGCAACCCTAAGTGTCCCTGCCCTGCTGCTCTCTGAGTGGACTTCTTGGTCCCCATCTCACCTCTCCCAGCTCCTGGCTCCTTGAGTTTGTAACTGCATCTCATACTCCCTCATTTGACTGACATCCGACTTTGGCAATGTGCTATAAATGCAAGGAGGGCAGAGGCCATGCTGTCCTTGGCCGTGTTCCAATTGCCAAATACCAAGTTTGAGAATTTGCTGGTTCTCAACAAATAATTGCTGAATGTTTAAATGGGTTCCTCCCTGGGAGATTCTAGAGTTTGGTGGCAAAAGGATCACAGCAGGACTCACCACAAGGCTTGTGTGGTGCACAGAGACTCCAGCCATGGTTGTGGGTTCAGGTCCCCTCAGACATCCAAGGCATTTCCCCTAGGTTCCTCCCTGGACCTCCAGGGCTGAGATGGTGCCCTCCAAAGAGCATGATCACAAGGAGGAACTGCTTGAGAGGCCAAGGAAGAGAAGGACTGAGGTGTGTCCTGGACCCAGTCTTGGGCAGTTTCAAAAGCCAGAGATAGAGAAGAGACCATACCCGAGGGGAGTTGAATGGGAGTGCGGGAGGTAGTGCCTCTGAGGCTAGTGGAGTTTCCAAAGTCATCTGTCTGAAGGGAGAGATGATGTGAGCTGTTTCTGTCTAAGCAGGGTCACAACAAACTTAATTTAAAAGGTTTCTGAATAATAAAAACCAGTTCATCAATAAGAGGGGTAGTTCTTTGTCTTATTGTTCACTGGAAATAGAGTGTTAGGGCTGGAGGGACTCTGAAGGCCAAGGATTGTCACATACTTCTCTCTTTCTCTGTCTGAGGTGCCTGAGGCCTCAGAAGGGAGGGACTCACCCAAGGCAGCGCAGTGAGCAGTCATGCTGGATCTCAGGCTCCTGTTTGTCTGGCCCAGGGCTCTTTCCATATTCCACATTTTTCTTTCCTTTCTCCTTCCTGAAGACTCTTCACTGGCTGCAGGAAATGGAAAGCATCTTATTTTACTTATTTTTAGTTTATTAAAAATAATAAAATGGGCAAAGAGTTTTTCTGTCATATATCAGAACCAAAGTATGTCTTATGTAATGGCAAAATGAATGAGAAATGGCTGCGCAGGGAAACAAAGAAGCTTTTGAATAGTTAAAGCTCCGGGGTAAAACCCAGATTGGCCCAGATGACAGGGCTCCGCTTTCCTAACGAAACTGACGGAGGAGGCTGGTGTGTGCTTGCGTGCGTGTATGTGTGTGTGTGTGTGTGTGTGTGATCCTGTGTGGTGTGTGAGTGTGGGAACACACATGTGTAGAGCAGACTCCATCCATGAGGGATTCCCAACGCACCAGGGTAAAGCCTCTGTGTGTGTGTGTGTGTGTGAACTTGTGTGGTATGTGAGTGTGTGAACACATGTGTGTAGAACAGACTCCATCCATGAGGGATTCCCAGCACACCAGGGTAAAGCCTCTAAACTGAGCCTCCTCGGTACGGACTGTGATTGTTATTTTTACTGTCATGGTGAAACCCATGAAGAATTTACTGTCTTGACTGTTCCTTTGTGTGTGCATGTTCATATGTGCCGGTGCCGTGCATGAGTATACACACGTGTGGAGGCCAGAGACAGCCTCAGGTGTTGTTCTTTAGGAGTTATCTGCAGTCTTTTCTGACAGTTTCTCATTGGCCTGGAACCCACCAAGTAGACTTGATTACCTGGCCAGCGTGCCTAGGGATCCGCTCCTCTCTGCCTCCCCAGTGCTGGGGTATAAGTACATGCCTATGTAGGATTTTCTTGTTCTTTCTTTCTATGTTTTCTTCCATGCGTTCTGGGGATGATCCTCAGTTCTTACACCTGCAGAGAAGCACTTCACTGGCTGAACGATCTCTCCAGTCCCTTCTTGACCTCCTCTGAAGAGCAGCTCAGCAGCGCTCAGCGTGCCTATGTTGTACAAACATCACTGACTTTCATCTCCGGGACTCTTGATCTTGCAAAGTCGAAGTTCTGGATCACCAAACAACAGCTCCCCACCCCCTCCTCTCCACGCTCCGCTCCGAGGTCACTGTTCTGCTTTCTGTCTCACGGGTCTGGCAGGGAGGGGAACTATTCAGCATTCATTCTTCGGTGACAGTTGCTGCTTTTCTAGCCTGCTTTGAGCAAACTCCCTGGGCTCTGACCCCATCGAGGAGAGCTCAGCTGAAAAGGGGCAAATGCCACCTACTCTGCTAGAACTTTCCCTTGAAAACCAGTTCTGATGGCGTGGGGTGGCTCCGGGTCACTGTTCCGACTGGCGAAGGGTGGGGAGATGGAAAGATATTAATGACAAGGGACCTAAATGTCCAGCCTGAAAAAAATATGGCTGGAATTCTTACAAGTACATCTGTGGGGGTAGCAATTAGTTTTACAGCACAGCCAACCCCTAAATTACTGTCTCTTGGTCTGTTGCACTCATGTCTGCTCTGAATTGTCCCTTGGGAAACACACACACACACACACACACACACACACACGTTGTATATTTATATGATTCTGCATCTCCAAGAAGCTCTGATTGAGTGCAAGTATTACCTAGGAGAAGATATTCTGTGTTCGACAATTTCATGCTTGCACGTAACAGACTTTGATAATATCCCCTCTCCATTCTTCTCTCTTATCCCCCTCCTTCTGGAATTCTTCTCAACCCTCCCCCTTCCTACATTCATGTCTTTTTATTTTGCTTTAAATAATCCACTGATTGTCATTAGGGTTGCTTGAGTGAGCGAACACAGGCATGGGGTTATTTACTGAATGGACATGGGCAACTTACGGGTGGCTACACCCTTGAAGGAGAATGATCGCCCCTTCCCAGCAGCCATTCCATGCACGCTGGAATGCCTACTGCCTTGATATCCTGCAGGATCCACAGCCGTCTCCGGGAGTTCAGGAGCGCAACAGGCACATGAAGGCCAGCAGACAGGTTTTCACAGCCTCCATATCCTGTAATTCTCTGGCTTTTATCCTATAATTGCAGAATACTTTGGTTCCTACCACTTTATTTGGCCAAAGTGTCAATGTTGTATGGAATTTAGACTGGAACTTACCAACCCCATTTTTCAAGTGAGGAAACTGAGGCTCAGTGGGGTCTATGGAACCAGCTCAGACTTGTGAATCACTGGGGGATCCAAGTCCTTAGTCTGGGGTCCCTTCCTCAGCTCCACGTTTGCTGGCATTTGTTATCAAAATCTGAAGGAAGCTGGGTGTCGCAGCCTGTCTGCAATTCTGCCGCTTGGGAGGTGGAGGAAGTAGATCAGGAGTCCAAGGTCCTCCTTGACTGTACAGTGAACTCAAGGCTAGCTTGAGCTTGATGAGACCCTATCTCAATAAACAAAAAGACAGAAAGAGGAAGTGTGGCAGGGCAACACATTTACATATGCATGGTTCTCTTCCTGCAGCCTCACATCCAACCAACTCCAGGCCCCATCCTCCTACAACAACGCTGTGTCACCAGCAGAGGCCCAAATCAAAGAGCTGGGAGTCATCACTGACATTTCCCATGGCCAATCTTCCAGTAAACCAGTGACTCCTAAACCCTGAATATTTCTGCATACCCACCCGTCTGCAGCTCTGGACCACCAACTTCCAGGCTTCTCCATCTCCCCTGGGGATGACTCTTTGTGAGGCTGTGATGTGTCTCTCTGCTCTTATCATGTCTACATTCCTGGGAAATATGGATCTGAAGTCACAACCAATTTCTGCACTGCAGGGTTATCTCAGAGCCACTTGAGCTGTTCAGGTGACTTGTCACTCTAGGGAGCGTGTTTGGGGCATCCCAAAGAGACGTGGACAGTCCTCTCTTTGAACTTCCTTCCCTCTCATCCATTTCCCCTATGCAAGTTACACTGACCTCTGTTGACTGACACCATTCTGCCACCGTTCCCAGCACAGACCTCTGGCCTCCCATCCCTCTGACGTGTCCGAGGATACACCACCGCTTGTGTCCTGCCATCACTGGGGTCCCTTGTCTAGCTGGTGCCCCATGTCCCGTCACAGCAGTGTCAGCCGCTGACACGCTCAGCCACCACATCGGGGAGGCTGCTTCATCATGGAGGCCTGACCTCCTAAGTCCCGGAAGCATCTTCTAACCAATGCCTGTCTCACTGGCCAGGTTCACAGATGCCCTCCCCACATTTGCCTTTAGCAGAACGTAGCAGAACGATGCTGTTTTTGATCTGGGTCCAGCTGTACCTGGGGACAGGCTTTCTAGGAGCCCACAGTAGAACCTTCTTTTGCCACCCCTCCCCTGCCCTCACGCATTCCCTGGAGGCTTTTCCTTAAGGATGTTTTTCTGTCCATGCCTGCGTTTCTCAGAAAGGTACCTAGGACACATGCTAGTCATGGAGAGACCTTCTTCCCACGCTGTCTGTCAAATCCCATCTTCCATTCCCCCAACCTTCAGGGCTCCTTTGGGAGTGATGGCTCACTTAAGTGACTCAGTGACCACCGGAGCTGTGTGGGACCATGTCTATTTCTGTCCCCCGCTGCACTGTCAGGTCTCATACAAGCTCCAGATGGCTTCACAGGGGAAAGTTGGTGAGTGCACTCATTTGCTTTTAGTCATGAACTTGACACACTATAGAGTCTCAGAGGAAGACCGTCTGTGAGGGATTGTCTGGATTGTGTTGGCCTGCGGGTTTGTCTGAGAGGGAGTATCCGGATTTTATTAATTGAAATAGGAAGATCTGACCATCGTGGGTGGCACTATTCTCTAGACAGAGGATCCTGAACTGTGTAAGACGGAGAGGGAAGAGGAAGATCAGATATGTGTGCATTAATTTATTCCTCTTTGCTCTTGACTGTGGACGTGATGGACTGGCTGCTTCAGGTTCCTGCTGCCTTAGTCTCCCCACAGTGACAGATGGCCACCTGGAACTGTGAGCTGAACAAACACTTTCTCTCCCGAGTTGTTTTTTTTCTTCCAGAATATTTTGTCACAGCAACAGAAAATGAAACTAAAACAGAAAGCACCATAGATTTCCAAAACACAAATGAAAAAATCCTTGCAAAATATACCAAGTGGAGAGGCTGGAGGGATGGCTCATTGGTTAGGAGCACTTGCTCTTCTTGCAGAATACTGGCGTCAGCTCCCAGCAGTAACCAGGTAGCTCCCAACCACCTGTAACTCCAGTTTCGAGGAACTTGGTATCTTCTGGCCTCTCAATGAACATTGCAGTCACGTGGTGCATATACATTTAAAAAGGCAAAACATTCATACCCATGTGATACATTAATAATAATAAATAAAGATAATTAACCTTAAAAATATACCGGTGGTGAGTTAGCATCTAGACTATATTAAAATATTTTACAAATAAGAGTAAGTAAACTTCTATTTTTTTTTAAAACATTGCTAGGAAGTGGCCTTTAATTCCAGCACTTGGGAGGTGGCTGTGGAATGGATCTCTGTGAATTTAAGGCCAGTCTGGTTTACATAGCCCAGGCCAGCAAGGATTACACAATGAAACCCTATCTCAAACAAAACAAAAAAAAAGTGAGCAGACAAATCACACATCACACACACACACACACACACACACACAAAGAGAAAGACAGACAATTCCTAATCTTTGGGAAAGTATATCAGAGAACAGCAGATTAAAACGACAGTGAAAGGAACTTTAAAAGATAGTTGAATTGCTGCAGACATTTTTATAGAAAGGACATTAACGGCAGGGTGTGGCGACAACACCAGGGATCTAGGCTCTTGAGAGGAAGGGACAGAAAGATTAGGAGTTTCAGTTCAATCAGGTTCCAAAGTAACTTTGAGGCTACATGAAATTCTTATCTTTGAAAAATGAAACTAAAGAGATGCCCCTCAAATAAGAAGATCGTGGGGTCAGAGAAGAAGTAGGGAGCCAAGCTTCCTCACCCATGGCTGCTGGGAGGACAACTTGGTGCCATCAATAGAATATGGCTCGCTCACGCAGGATGTTGGCTTCTTTGCTCCACTCCATGTCTGAGTGTCTGGAACCCAATGCCATGGGTTCATCAGTGGACACTTCTTAAATAGGAGGGAGGAGCACCCAGGCTTTCACAGCCCTTCCTATAGATTCCCAAGGGAACGTTTAGCCATTTGGACAGACATGCTTCCCTAAAGCTGGACACTACCAAAGTGTCCTCAAGCTGGCCACCTGTTTGCATTCAGAAATTGGCTGTAATTTATAAAAGTGACGCATTTGAAGAGCATTGAGCATGGAGGATCATGCTACTGATGCCACTAAATGGAAAAAAACTTAAAACTCTGTGTACCCTGTCATCTTGATTTTTGTGAAAAAAAAACACATTTTAATAGTTGGCTGAAGGATTTATTATATTTTTTGTATTGTTATGCATTTCTTTGTTTTCTCTTTATTTTCCAAAGTTCCAACAGTAATTGCCTGTTACTTTTACAGTGAGAGGGAAAGCAAGTTTTGAGATGGAAAGTACAGTTAACACCAAACCCGTGACCAGCCACAAGAAGGGCAGTGACCCTAGGGGGTATTTTTCCCATTACAGCTTCGCAGAGGATCACTTTCCGGTGGCCAAAGAACATGCCTCTTGTGAACGTGGCCTGGCTTTATTTAGACAACAATGGGATGAAGTGCCGGGTTGCTGGACACTGCCATTCTCATGCTCCTAGCATCTGTTTTTCCATGACCTGGAAGATCTTAAAATATTGGCTCTTCTTTAAAAAGAAAGGCCCACAGGTCCTTTGACTGGAATTGGCTCTCCTGTGGCTCTCTGGTCTGTAAAAGGCATTAGGGTGTGGCATGGCACTGGCTTTCATTCTTGTCTTGGCTGAAAATTTCCCTATGGCTGGCTCAGGATTCCCAAGAGGAAGGCAATTAAGTGACCCAACATGATTGTGTAGAGCCTTGGTGTGGGCTTATCTTGATTAGGAGGAAGTGGATGTCTGCTTGATCCAAATTTAGAGCATCGAAGTGAGCCAGATGTTTGAGACCCTGACAAACATTATCCCCTGTGGCTTTGCCTTTCTTCCCACTTGGTGGATGTCTAGCTCTGCCCTTAAGGGTACAAAACAGAACTCTTCAGGGTCCACCTTCTAGGATGTCTGCATAGCCTGTGTCCACAGAGAAGCTCACTTTCATGCTCTGTGTTGAAAGGAACCTGGGTACATCCCTTCAGGAATGTTGGCTGCCTCTGAGGAAGCTTCCATCCTCCCTAGATTGCATGGGACACTGAGCCTGGTGATCAAAGCCCTTCCTGGTGGGTCCAGATCTCCTCCCACATGGTTCGTCCCACTGCAGGAGGAATCAGGGATTGTTGCGGGCATGGATTCTGGGTGACAGCACCAGAAGCAGAGCACACACCAAGGAGAGTTGGCACACAAGCGGCAGTGATCTGGTTTGCACTCTGGTGAGCATCCTCCTAGCCATGTGACCTAGGAAACAATCTTCTGCCTCTCTACACAGGCATTCCATCTGCCAAAGGAGTGGTATCAGTGTATGCCACTAATACAGCTCTTATGACCCTGCCTCAATCCCATAAAAGCCAGATTTTTGGAATGAGACTTCAATGGGAACTGCCCAACAGGGCATGACTCAGGACACCTGTCCTGGCGCCCCTGGCACTCTCGCCAACACACACAAATACACCAGGCACCTTTGCTCCTTATGACTCAGAGGTTGCAATGGGGCGGGGGACCAAATCTCATCTCCTAGACTACTGAAAACCTTCAGAATGCAGCCTAACCACCATCCACTGGATACATGAGTGTTCTCTGTCTGTCCCCAAGCAAAGCAAGAGCTTTGTTGGGTTGGCATGGTGTTCTGTTGAAGCTGTCTGCCTCAGCTTCCTTCAAAGAGATGGAGAGCCCTTTGAAGGAGGGTTCTCTGCTCAGTTTACTCCCAGGCCCAGTGTCCAGCATGGGTAGCGCACTGGAGATGTTTAGCACGTTCTTGTTGACTAGATAACTGACAGGGAAGCTGCCATCACAAAGGACATTACTGCACTAAGAGGGAGAGAGAGAATCCCTTTCCACCATGATATTTTTATGAGACCCTGAAATTTGCTCTGCAGATAGCCGAACCCCTTCTCCTCCCAGCTGTAGCCATGAGTGAGGCTGAGTTTTCTCCACCACAGGGAAAGTGCCCATCTGAGGGACTTGTTCTCAGCATGACTTTAGATCGTAACTTGGTCGGGAATGTCCTGGGAGAGTGAGCCCCTTGTCCTGGGGCTGGCCCAGGGCCAGTCCATTTGCTTTTCATTGTGTGGGAGATGGTTTAATGGGAAGTGGAGTTACTGAGGTCGATGTTGCAACAGAAATAATTGGCTGTAAGGCTCCGTGTACTTTGGGGACCAGGACACAGAGATTTGACTTTTCAGTTTCTCATTTACTTGATAGGTGAGTCAGGGATGGCTCCTTCTTTCCTCTGGACCTCAACCAAGGAATGGTGATTTTAGAGGGGAGTTGTGGTGACCGCTGATTAATCCAGAAGATTCCTTTCCTGATCTGATATGACTTCTCTAGCTTTCTTTCCGGATTAATAGGAGGCCGGCCGAGTTGCTGGAAAGTGATGTAGATAGCGTTCTGGGAGAAAGCCCAGCCTTGTGAGCTCAAGGTCATGTTTTAGGAACCAAGAACTCAGAAAAACCCTAAACCACAGGGTGAGATCTACCCCACCCCATCCCGCCCCCCGAGAGGAGGTAGGGGTGCTCAGCACAGTCCTGTAGAGTGTGTAAAGGGAAAGCAGACTTGAATCCTGGAGGATGATGACCAGATCAACCCATGGTGGTGGATAGGTGGCTCTTCTAGACAGAACAAGCCAGTCTGGGACCCACATCCTAAGGTGAGGGGCCATGTCCCCAGCCAGCCCTCCCGGGGCCCTAAGTGTGGAAAGGTCTATTAGGTGGGCTTGTTCAGGTCCTATCCCTTAATGATACCCTATGTGGTTATTGTAACTCATTGTTTCAAGCACATAATGGCAGGGTCCACTGAGAAGAGATAAAGCTCATTCATCCTAGTGACTTACAGCATACAGGTTTAAAAAGAACTGAGATATGACCCTGGCATAGTGGTTTATGCCTCTAGTGCCAAGCCTTGAGGGGCTGAGGTAAAAGCCTCACTGCAAGTTCAAGGCCAGGGTGGAGAGATGGCACCGTGGTGAAAAGCATTGGCTGCTCTTCCAGAGGGTCTGGGTAACTTCAGCCCCAGGGGACTCCCACTCTCTCACCCAGACATACATGCTGGCAAACAAAACACCAGTGCATGTTAAATAAATAAATAAACCTTAAAAAGCAAGAGTGAGTTTCAAGTTAGCCTGAGCTACACAGTGAGACCACATTTCAAGAAAAGGAGACAATTGTGAGTTTTGTTTTAAAATTTTGTCATCACTGTCCAATTCCTGAATATTTCCATCACTTCCAGAGGAACCCTCTGTCAGCAGCCAATCCCACTTGAATCCCCCAGCCCCTCCACTAGCCACAGATACAGCTTCTGTCTCCATGGATTTGCCTTTTCTAAGTGTTTTCCATATAATTGAACATGTGGCCAAGTAGACTTGGCTTCTTCCATTTAGCATGAAGCTTTCAAGGTTTGCGCACGTTGGTCACTATGGAACAATTAAAAGTCATGTGTGTCACTGGGTGTGGTGGCCCACACCTGTAATGCCAGCATTCTCAGAGGAAGAGTCCAGAGGCTCAGGAGTCCAAAGCCAGACTCAGCCACATAGAGAGTTTGAGGCCGACCTGGGCTATGGGAAACAGCCTCCTCCCCTCTTTATGCCTACCCTAAAGTAACATACAGACAAAATCTGCAGTGTGAGCTTGATATGATCCATCCGTGCATCCTAAGAGGAGCAGGAACTTCAGTCCTTAACTCCCTAGGGACAGGATTATAACTTCCTTTGGACAGGCAGGGAAACTCTGCAGGGAGATTCTTGTAGAAAGCAATCTGTCTCCCATCCAGGTACTAACCAGGCCCAACCCTCCTTAGCTTTAGAGATCAGATGAGATCGGGTGTGTTCAGGATGAACCTGGGCAGTGGTGGCGCACACTTTTAATCCCAGCACTTGGAAGGCAGAGACAGGTGGATCTCTGTGAGTTCAAGCCCCCCCGGTCCACAGAGTGAGTTCTAGGACAGCAAGGACTGTTTCAGACAGAAACCCTGTCCCAGAAAGAAAGAAAGAAAGAAAGAAAGAAAGAAAGAAAGNAAGGAAGGAAGGAAGGAAGGAAGGAAGGAAGGAAGGAAGGAAGGAAGCAAGCAAACAAGCAAGCAAACAAGCAAACAAGCAATCTGTGACATGAGGCCTTTCTCGTCAGGACACACTGACTTGACATGTCTGAACTATGGGAACTGGCTGTCCTTTCCATACACCACAGAGATAATACAAAGTTAAGTCATGACAACTAAGCTGAACTGAAGACAAGCCTTAGAGGAATAGTATATAGGGAGGAGGAAGAGAGATAGCTCCAACTCTGAGAGCATAGAAAAGAAGAGCACATACCATGAAAGAAACAGGTGAATAAAAGAGTCAGGAATAGATCATGCATGTTAACTACAGCAAACCCCTAAAACTAACAGAAAATGTGAAGGAGGAACGACTAAATAAACCAACCAGAACATCAACTAACAAAATAATATGAAATAGAAAACCCAGTCTGTCATAACCGTAAATGCAAATAATCTCAATCTACCAATAAAAAGACTCAGAGCTATTGCTGGATTGAAAAACAAGATCTAACCAAGCCAGCAAGATGGCTAAACAGGTAAAGGAACCTGATAACTTGGGCTCAAATCCAGGACTCACGTGATAGAAGAAGAGCGTCAACACCTACAAGTTGTCCTTTGACCTTCACCCATGCTAGAGCACACACATACACATATATAAATAAATAAACAAATAAATTTTAAAAGGGACACACTTAGCTAGCAAAGATATCCAAAAACCAAGAGTCAATGAAATAATTACCATACTATAAAAATAGAAGTCATAAACAAGCTAGCATGATTCTTTTTTATTTTGCTTCTTTTTTTTTTTTTTGAGACAGAATCTCTACATAGCCAGGATGTCATGAAACTCACTATGTAGATTAGGCTGGTCTTGAACTCACAGAGATCTGTTTGCCTCAGCCTCCTTGGGGCTGAGATGATCAACAGGCCTGACAACATACTGATTCTTTTTTCTTTTTCTTTTTATTTGTTAATTTTTATTTTTTATTTTTTCGAGACAGGGTTTCTCTGTAGCTTTGGAGCCTGTCCTGGAACTAGCTCTTATAACCCAGGCTGGCCTCGAACTCACAGAGCTCCGCCTGCCTCTGCTTCCCCAGTGCTGGGATTAAAGGTGTGCGCCACCACCACCCGGGTCAGCATACTGATTCTTAATGTAATAAATAACGTAGACTTCAAGTCAAAACTAGTCAGACAAGATGATTAAGGAAACAATTCATCAAGAAGATGTAAAGATTGTGAATATTTCTGCATCAAGTTATTGGGGCTCCTAATGCCACCAAACAAACACTAGCAGGCATAAAAGCTCACAAAAGGTCCACATGATAATAGTCCATACCTTACTTTCATATTCAGCTCTGTCTCTAAAACTAAAAGTCTACAAATGACCTTAAGAAGTACACTGTGTCATCGGTGACTGTGTTTATCAGCTAGCTACAGAATATTCCATCCAGTTAGGGAACACACATTCTATAAAATTGATCATATTGTAAGATATAAAGCAAGATTTAACACATCTTTAAAAGAGAAAAGAAAATTCCTCTTGTATTTCATAAGGCTACAGCAGAATGAAGTTAGGAATCAACAGGAAGGAAAACCCTCCAAAATGGAGACCGAACCATACATTCTGAGGGAGAAAACAGTAGGTCACCAAAGAAACAAAGGAAAGTAAAAATATCTAGAATTAAAAGAAAATAATACATGCCCTCTCAGACCCTCTGGAAACAGTTAAAACAGTTGCCCCATTTGTCAACTTGACCCAAGCTAGGGTCATCTAGGAAGAAGGATCTTCGATTGAGAAAATGCCTCCAATAGATTGGCGTCTGGCCATTAATCAAATTGTTGATTACTGATTGATGTGAGAGGACCCAGATCAGTGTGGACAGTGCTGCTCCTGGACAGATGGGCCCAGGGTGCACAAGAAAACAGGCTGAGCAAGCCATGGGAAGCAAGCCAGTAAGCAGCACTCCTCCACAGCCTCTGCAACAGCTTCTGCCTCCAGCTTTCTGTCTTGTTTGAGTTTCTGCCTCGACTTCCCTCACTGATAGACTGGGATCAGGTCACGGAAGTCAACTAAGCCCTTTCCTCCCCAGATTGTCTTTGGCCTGTGTTTTATTGCAGCAACAGAGAACAAACTAAGAAACCCTAAGAGGAATGTTTATGGCTGGACGCTCTCAAGTTAAAGAATCAGAGTGAACAGAAGCAAGTGTACTTCAAAGCTCTTGTCAAAGAAGCCAAGCCAAAGCCGTAGACAGCAAGAAATCATAAATACTAGGGCAGAAATGAATGAAATAGAGACTAAAAGAATAATGCACAACATCATCCATTTTCTTTGAAAATATGAACAAGATGAACAAATCCAATGAACTAATAAAAGAGAAGATCCAAATTAATAAATCATAGATAAAAGGAGTTTGTTACAACAGACTCCAGTGCAGTCTAGAAGGTCTTAGGAATGACTTTGAGCACGTACATTCCCAAAAGTTGGAAAGCCTAAAAGAAATGGGTAGAATGTGGAACTCATATGACCTCCCAAATTAAATCCAGAGCACAGAAACCATTCAAACAGATTCACAATAGCAAAGAGATTGGAGCAATAATTAAAAGTCTCATGAAGTAAAACCCAGTGCTGTTTAGCTTCATTCCTGACTTCTAAAAGACTTCCAAGGAAGATCTGCCACCAGTGGCTCTCAGACTGAAGAAGATCTACCACCAATGGGTCTCTGACTGGAGAAGATCTATCACCAATGGCTCTCAGACTGAAGAAGATCTACCACCAATGGCTCTCTGATTGAA
>LOEQ01000135.1:271807-302232 GCA_001685075.1 Bramus lutescens | reverse complement strand
AGAGGCAGGGGCTTGTGGTGCCTGGGTTTCTGACTCTAAGGCTTTCTTTGTACAAGCTCCTGTAGCCCAGGTGAAGGACCACGGACACAGGTATTTCTCAGGTGCTCTTCATCACTCCTGTGCATGCATGCGTGCATCCGGATGCTTCTCTCACATGCGGATTTGCATTCCGGCTTAGTGCCAGCATCAGTCAATTTGCTAATTGGCATGTACTGAGATGCCCAAAGGCTCAAGAAGAAGACAGGAATGAGGTGGTGTCCCCAAGGAGACCCTGCAGCACTCCCCTGTGCTGCTGCTGAGTGGATGTTGTGGTGACCAGAGAAAGGAAGTGGAAAGGAGGGATTTCTCTGGGGTCGGGAGGCATCATGGTGCACTTGCAATTTGGGGATCTAGCCTGTTACTCTTCAGTTAGCTGAGTTCACACTGAGGTTCCACCAGATTCCAGAAGCTGGCCTGGTCCAGTCTGGATTTTGATCTCCTGCTGACTTTGGGGAGTAGTGAAAGGAGACAGCAGGGTACCCCAATGAGCTGAGCACAAGGCAAGTGCTCAGAGGAGCTTAGCCTTCCCTTTCCTCTCCTAGGATGACACTGGAGCCACACACTTTCCTTCTTGGTTGCCTTTCTTCTTCTGAGGCTGACAGGAAGCCCATTAACATTTTTAGGACCAGAAAAAAAAAGTATTCTTAAAACTCTATCCAAGGCTAACAAAATGGCACAGTCAAAACTGAAGTGATAAATCCTAACAGTTGATCTGTGGATGCTCTGTACCTCTATTTATTTCAGAGCACATGGCCAAGGTTTCAGAGGGTTGTTGTGAGTAGCTAAAACTCTGACTCAAATCATTTCATCTAGGGTGCACAGATAAATAAGCACATTCACTGATAGCCTCCCCGGGAATCTTCTAGGTCATCTAGCCCATCTTCCCCAGAGCGAAGCACGCTGAGTCTCCTGCAGACCTCTGTCAGCAGAGGCTTTCGTAACCCAGCCCAGTGCCTGTCTGAGCAGCTCTGACCCAGAGTACTAGCAACAACCCCAGAAGGCAGATAGATTGCCTTTGCTGCTCCCTTTCCCTAGACTTTTCTGCAGTGGGCCTGCCGCCGCTAATTGTTTTAAACATTCAGTATTTTTTTTCATTGCTGGAACAAGATGCGGAACAGAAGCGGCTTCAAGGAGGAGGGGTTTCTTTGGGTTCCTGGCTCAGAGGAAATGCCCGTCATGGCAGGGAAGGCATGGCAGCTGGAGTGGGTGAGTCTGGCAGTGCTGGCCCATGCTGTCCGTGGCAATGATCAGGAAGCAGAGCGCTGAGAATGTAATACTGAAAGGCTTTCTCCAGTGATCCCTCCACTAGACATGCCTCCTGCCCTAAAGGTTCCCCAAGTTCCCCAAGCAGCGCTAGGATCAAGTACTTAAATACACAAGGCTGTAGGGACCTGCCACACTCAAGCCATCGCACATGCCTCATGTGGTTTGGATTCCTTTGCTCCTACCCACTTGTTTCTTCCTTCGTTCTGACTACAAGTCTGTTTGCATGCAAACCCAACACTATTCAGGGGCTCCATGGCACCTGGGCACCTGCTCAATGCCTGGGAGGCCAGGAGTGGGCCAGCCTTGCCGTGCCAGGCAAGAGGCTCATCCATAAAGGCCTCCAGCACAAGTGGTCCAGGAGCTAGGGCAGAGAGAAGTAATGGCATCTGTTATTCTCACTCTCCGGTTCTCCGCCAGTTTGCATGCTCTGGGTTTGTGCTGGGGCATACAAAATAAAAGACGGTAGTATAATTCTAGAACATTCTAGGGAAGGCTGCTCACCAAGGACCCAATGAAGGGGTGTAGGGTAACTAGGGCCCTGTGCACAGATTTCTGGGAGAAAGGTGTTGTTAGCCTCTAAGGGTCAGAGGCCCATTCAGGGATTAATTAATTATTATCAGAAGAGACAGAGCCATCTGATATAAAGAGGCACACTGTCTGGTCTAAGAACAGATAAGTACTATAAAGTATGGATTTGGCTGGAGACAATGGTCACAGGTGTGTGTGTTATGGATGACATGTCCATAATATGTAGCATACATGGGCATGTGGAAGCATGATGTTATTGTTTGAATAAAGCAACATAGCCAATCCCCACAACATCATGTGGGGACAACTTGGCACTATCTGGGAGGTTCCGGACATTTTAGGAGATGGGATGTTAGTTGAAGGAAGTAGGGGACTGGGGGCTGGTTCTTGGGGATAGCTGGTCTCTGTCCCCCTCAGTCACTCTGCATTCTGTCAGTGTGAGGTGAAGAAGTTCTTCTTACCAGCACCATGGTGTGGAGTCAAGTGACGTTGGACAGAAATCTTTGACAACCACGAGCTAAGGTGACTCTCTCCTCCCTCATGCCATTCTCTCGGGTATTTTGGTGGCATGGAATGGGAGAGGAGTGATAGACATCGAAACAGGCTCAGGGTTGGCTTTGAATGCTGTTTGCCATAACCTAAAATCACCCAGGAAGAGAGTAACTGTTGAGGGACCGTCTGCATCATGTTGGCCCTTCTTTCTACCTGTCTGTCGAAGACTCGTTGTGACCACCTTTGAATGAATGTGGGTAGCCTGATTTCTCTGTCTAAGACTGAAGAAAGCAGAGCAGAAGTGCAAGTAAGCAAACAGAAGTGTGGGTGCCTTGGTTTCTATGCTCTTGACTGTGAAGTTGGTGGGACCAGCTGTGTCCAGTTCTTGCCTCTGTGTCTTCCCTGCAATGGTGGATTGCAACCTGGAAGTGTAAACCCTTTCTTCCCTCAGTGGCATTTTCTCAGGCTGTTGGATTCCAGCAACAGAAATGAAACTAGAATAGATGGCAAGAAAAGTAATTGCTGCGTATGTCTCAGTTTGCTTTCTGTTGCTGTGATACACAGCTGGATGGAAAGCAACCTGGAGAAGAAAGGGTTTTTCAGCTTACACGTTACATTCCATCATCAAGGGCAGCGGGGGCCGGGGTTCAGGACAGGAACCTGGAGTCAGGAACTGAAGCAGAGACCATGGAGGAGCACTGCTTACTGACTTGCTTTCAGGCTCACATTCTCCTTCCTTCCTTCCTTCCTTCCTTCCTTCCTTCCTTCCTTCTTTCCTTTCCCTTCCCTCCCCTTCCCTTTCTCCCTTCCTCTCTCCCTCCTTCCTTCCTTTTTAAAAGGGCAAATCCTAAGCTTTATTTTATTTTATTTATTTTTTTTGAGACAGGGTTTCTTTGTGTAACCCTGGTTCTCCTAGAATTCTTTCCATAAACTAGGCTGGCCTCAAATGCACAAAGATTTGCCTAAGCTTTATTTCAGAAGTCAAGAATGATGGATGACAGACTTGAAATGTGTTGCCACTCCCGGGCCATCTTCTCCCTCACTTGGTGACTCTGAGGTTTCTCCTTCTGCAAATTCTAGGGGTCTGGACATTCTCTTAATGACTTGTCTGGAATCTTCCACGGATAAGCAGGTCAGGTGGGACACCCCATGCAGAATGACCCAGAAGCAGGAGCAAGGAGGATCAGCCCATTGCTCGTGGATGGGGAAGACCAGAAGGCACTCTCCTTGGTTCTCCTCCAGCTTGTACGCAGGTGGCCTGCTGGGCTGCAGCATTTTCTCCTTCTCTCATTCTAAGTGACTCATGTTAGAGCAAGAGAAGTCCTGGTGCTGGTTCACAAGCCACTCCCACTTGGTGGTGTGGGTGTGGCCTGTGCAGATGTTCTTGGGCTGCAGGAGCTCCAGCTAGCTATGGATGATGCACTGTTGTGGAATATTAGTTGAAGATGCATTACATTTATTTTTTTATGCTGTGGAACATTTGTTTAATGATGCAAAGATGTACAGCATCCTTTTATTTTGCTTTTGTTTCACTCTGTGAAGCTGTGTTATTTTGTCTGTCTAAAATACCTGATTGGTCTAATAAAGAGCTGAAGGGCCAATAACTAGGCAGGAGAAAAGACAGGCAGGACTGTCAGGCAGAGAAAATAAAATAGGAGAAATTTGGAAAGAGAGATTGAGGATCAGGAAAAGAAGAAGGAGAGGGGGACATCAGGGGCCAGTCACCAGCTATACAGCAAGCCACAGGGAAAGAAGTAAAGAAAGGTATATAGAATAAAGAAAGATAAAAACCCAGAGGCGAAACATAGATGGGATAATTTAGTTTAAGAAAAACTGGCTAGAAACAAGCCAAGCTAAGGCCAGGCATTCATAAGAAAGAATACGCCTCCATGTGATTATTGGGGAGCTGGGTGGTGGGTCCTCCAAAGAGTAAAGTATAAACAAAACAAAAAGCCCAAAAAAACTAACAACAGCGTACCAGCCCGCCATCTTGCTGCTCTGAAAAACCAACCACAGCGTACCAGTCTGTCATCTGCTCTAGGCTTTCAGATCAGGAGCTGCTGCTCTCGGTGTTCGGGATGGAGAGACACTTCCACCACAGGGAACCTCCACTCCTGCAAGTTCAGTAGAAAGACCCAGCTGTGTTTCTTTACAGCCTGACCCACACACCTATGGATGGTACTGCCCACAGTGGGCCCTCCTGTATCAACTGACAGTAAAAACAAGCAAACAACAAAAACAAAACAAAAACCTGCCCAGACATGCTCACAGGCCAATCTGATGGAAGCAGTTCCTCAGTTGAGGTTTCCTGTTCCCAGGTGTCTCTAGGTGTGTGTCAAGTTGATAGCCAAAGTTAATTACAATATCCATCAACATTAATCCTGAGAGGAGGGCATTATCTCTGTTTACGGTAAATATTCAGGGAGGCAGAATCGATGCTGAACACAAGTCAAATAATCGCAAACTAACTCTCAATAGAGTATTCTAATGTTTTTCTTTGTTAAAAGGGAAAACTCACGGAACCAGAACTGGAGTCCAACCTCAAGGTGTGGAGCTCGGGAAGAACAGGCTGAGCTGGGTGGGACTGTGGTCTTTTGGGTACCCAAAAGTCATGCCCCAGCCTGGTGCAGCCTCTTAAAGGCCATTGGCTGAAGGAGGTTCCCCATCACAGAGTAGGTTTTCCTGTCATATGTGTGTGAGGATGTACCCTCAGAGGTCAGAAGATGGTGTTAAATCCCTTGGAGCTATAGTTACTGGTAGTTGAGAGTCCCTGGCATGCATGCTAGTAACCAAATATGGGTCCTCTGGAAAGGCAGCAAGAGCTCGTAACCACTTAACCACTGAGTCATCTCTTCAATTTCTTCACAGTTCTTTTATAAGCAGATGAACAAACAAATGAATTTATGTGTGGGGTGGAGTGGTGTGGGAGGACAATATTTTTGCATGTATGCTCACCAGTGTGTGTGTGTGTGTGTGTGTGTAGGGGGCCCAGGGATCAACCTCAACTGTCAATCACTCTTCATCTTATTTTGTAAGACAGGGTCCCTCACTGAACTTAGAGCTCACCATTTCTGCTAAACTGGTGGGCCAGCAAGCTCCAGAAGTCTACTGTCTCTGCTCCCCACCCTAGCACTGAGGTTATAGATGTGCACACCAGGCCTGGCTTTCATGTGGCTGTTAGGGCTTCTGAACTTCTTTCTGTCCTCATGAATCTTTGGCCCGCTTTCCCTAAATCTGAGCCACCTCTCCAGCCTCTTTCAATTATGAGACAAGTCTCACAAAGGTTCCCAGAGCGACCTTGACCTCACTGTGTTCCAGATAGGCTTTGAGCTTGCCATTCTCCTGCCTCAGCCTCCCAAGTGCCTGGGACTATGGGCTCGCACCACCAGGCCCTGCTTCTCTCTCTTTTCCACAATTTCAACTGAACCCTCGTACATCAGTGAGTACTTTGTCCCCAGAGTGAACATTCTGATAGAGTCAGGGTGACCTTTCCCCACGCTGGGCTTTCTGCCATGCGACTTCCACAGTTCATGTGTGGCACTATCACACAGATCCACCAAGTTCATAGTTTTTCACAACTTGGCTTTTCTCCTCCCTGCTCATTTTTTTCAGCCTTATCCTTAATGTGTGGAGCTCTAGCCCTAGGACTTGTCTACTCTAGAGTGTCCCGTCACAGGAATTGGTCGAATATTACACTCTGTTCCACTGCGGATGCCCGCGTAGCATTTGTCCCTTTCCAGCACTGCAAACAGCCCCTCAGCAAACGTCCCCAGACATCTCTTTGTACACGTGTGTGTCATTTTAAATTGTAGAAACCAACTGTCCAGTGAGATTTCTGTCACCTTGACACAAGCCAGAGTCCAACCTGAGAGGAGGCTCAGCTGAGAAAACACCTGCATCAGGATTCCCGTAGGCAATTTTGAGAGACATTTTCTTGATTGCTAACTGATAGAAGACAGCCCAGCCCCCTAGCAGGCGACCCTCAGGAGTGTAAGAAAGTAGGCTGAGAAAGGCAGTGAACAGCGCTCTTCCATGGCCTCTGCTTCAGTTCCTGCCTTCAGTTCTTGTTCTGACTTCCCTTCAGGCTGGACTCGAGCTCTCAGATTTAATCAAGCCTTCCCTTCTCAAGCTGCTTTTGGTCATAATGTCTTATCGCAGCAATAGGAACCAAACTAAGCCACCAGCAAATGGAATTTTAGTGTGCTCTCTTCTGCATGTTTGTGTCCCCTACAAACTCTTTGTGGAAACCTAACCCCTAAGGCAATGGTATTAAAAATCAGGGGCTTTAGGAGGTAATTAGATCATGAGGGCTCTATCCTAGAAATAGGATTTGTAGCCAGACTTTCTGTGGACCGCCTGTTCCCAAATGCCATGGAGACTTCTTATTAATTATGAAAGTTTGGCCTTAACATAGGCTTGTTCCCAACCAGCTCTTATAACTTGAATCATCCCGTTTATATTAACCTGTTTGACCACGTGGTTTGCTGCTTCTCCTCCATACTGCACAACCAGCAATCTCTGAGTTTAACTGGTGAATCCCGCACGCCTCAGATTCTTCCCAGAGTTCCTATCTCTGCCCAGAAGTCCTGCCTATCCTCTTCTGTCTAGCTATTGGCCATTTAGCTCTTTATTAAACTAATCAGAATGTGTCTTGGCAGAGGCACATCTTCACTATATATATATGATTACCTTACAACAAGGATTTGTGCCCTTCTAACGTGGGCTACTGGAACCTCATTTGCTTCTTCTGAATAGTGAGGATGAGCAGGAAGGTGCCAAATACAAACCCAGAAGTGCCCCTCAGCAAACAGGGAACCTGCTTGCACTTCAATTTTCATTTTCTAGTCTAGAATCGTGAAAAATAATTTTCTGTTTTTTTAAGACATTGGGTAAGAAATATGCAGATCCTTAGTTTGACTAGGTCTTACCAAAGCTGCCGACAGCTCTTAACATGAAAATGCCATACTTAATGCGTCTGCCCCACGTGGTGGTGTTTCCGTGGACATGGGAATTACAGCAGCTCTGCCGTCTCAGCCACTTGGCATTGCCAACAGTTTTCCTTTCTTTTGAAAATGTCTTAAAAATGACTTAATTACTTTTATTTTATAGGTAGATGTTGCCTGCATGTATATGTATGTGCGCCTCATGCTTGCCTGGCGCCTAAGAAGACCAGAAGGGGGCATCTGACCCCCTGGAACAGGAGTTAAGGATGGTTTGAGCCACCCTGTGGGTGCTGGGAACTGAATCCAGGTCCTCTGCAAGAGCAGCAAGTACTCTTAACCAACGAACCATCTGTCTCCAGGCCCCCTCCCTTTTGTTTCTAAAAATTAATTAAGTGTGTGTGTGTGCATGCGCGTGGTGTGTGTGTGGTGTGTGTGGTGTGTGTGTCGTATGTGTGTGTGGTATGTGTGCGTGGTGTGTGTGTGTGTGGTGTGTGTGTGGTATATGTACAACATATACACTAGTCTACCACTTGTGGGTCTCAGAAACTAAATTAAATTTATCAGACTCGATGGCAAATGCCTCTAGCTGCCTAGCCATCTTGCCTGCCCTCCTTCTTTGTTTTCTTTTTCTTTTTAAAGTCAAATATTTTCTTTCCATGCAAAGAGAGGCGTCTGTTTAACGTGAGCATCTGACCATTTCCTGTTCCCGTGTCTAAGCTCCCTGTGGGTCCTCTGCTCTCTGTCAAACAAACTGGTAAAGCTTCTTCCTGCTCATCTGTGCAGGCTCCCTTTTCCTCCCGTCTCCCACAGTTTGGCTCAGACAGACAGAAGGACGGACACATACACAGGTGTGGGCATGTATGTGTACACTGCATATATTATTGAACTGAACCAAATTAAAACCACGATCCTTCTTTCTATAGGCCCCTCTTACATTGTTGAGCTCCCGAGACGGCCGGCTACTTCCTCTGCCTAGACTCCTCACCAACATCTCCCAGGACAGCTTCAGCAAGCATCCCAAGCTCCAGTGAGATTCCTTTCCTACATGGCCCCAGTGCCTTTGCTCACGGTTGCCACAGCTCTCGTAACACTGTCCTGGAGTGCATCTCCCTGATTCACTAGACCGTGAGCTTCCCGAGAGCAGGGCCTGTGTGGCGTGGCCAGCATTTGTGAAAGGAATCAGTTCTGTAGTCAGCAGGGAGGAAATGAGTCTAGACGCAGCAAGATGATGTGCAGGGAGAGTGGAGGGAGCCTAGGATGAATGTGTGAAGAGTGGATGAAGTGTATTGCTGCTAAGAGCATGGCCATGTCAATGGCTCAAACTCAAGGGAAGCTGGCAATATCTTCCCCTTGGGTTAGAGAAATGGCAAAGCCTTCCTCTGGTCCAGGTGTGAATGTTGGCAGTCTGTGTAAAATTAACAATTGCAGCTCCTTCCCCAGAGATATCTGTAGCCAGGGACTGCCCATCCGTGCAGACCTCTACTGAGACAGCTGACCCGTTGCCCTGTGCTGAGGTTCTGGGTGGCTTTGCAGTGGGTGCCACTCTATCAGAGCATTCACAACCGCTCGATGTCAGCTCTTCTGCATGTGTGTCTGCCCTTTCTTCATCTCCTTACTGCCCCTATTCAGGCTTCCAGGACCAAGTCACGCAGGATGGGGTCATAGGGAACAGCTGGTCAGGCTGGAGAGAGAGAGACATTAAACATCCTCATAATTTCAATGTTCAGATCAGGGAATTGAGGCTCAGTGACGTTGGTGACCACGTCTGGAGCCACACGCTTGATCTGTGCAGAGCCAGCTCTGCTCAGCCGTCTCCTGACTGTGTGCTGGGTGCTCTCCTCTACATTGCACTCAGAAGAAGTGGGTCACACTGCGGTGGAAGGATGCATCCTGAGTCCTGCTTTCCGTCGTCAGGGACACTAGCCTCCCACTTGTCCTGCAAGCTGAGAGCTAAAGGCCACTGTTCTACATGCTTGAAGAAATGAAGGACAAAGTTAATGACCTGTATTGAGAATCTGTTGTGCAAAGACATGATCTCGGGCCTTTAGGCATGTGGTTGGGTGTAGCTATTTCCATGTGTACATAGGACAGTCTGAGATAAGGCAGCACACCCTCAGTCTCCAAAGAAGCAGATGGAGACTTGGCCGCCATATGATGGAGGGGACCAAATGGCATCTTAATCCATTTAGTCCTCTCTGTTGTCTGTGCGCTCTATTCCTTTAACACAGGACCCCACAGAGGATCCACCTGGCCTTAGCAGAGCTGTCACACAAAGGTCACTGGAATTGTCCTCACTTCAGAGACTTCCTGGTCTTCTTAGTGTCCATCCTTTGCCCCAGGGTCCCCGGGTGATGTCACCTGGAGCATCTGGTGGGCTGACTCAGGTGTCCAGAAGGAAAGAATCTGGCCTCTTGATGGCGGCAGAAAGAAGCAGCTGGTTCCCACGAGGGAACCTATGAACCATGCTCAGAGGTCACCCAGGCTGCCCAGGTCCGCCCAAGGAAAGGTCCAGCAAGCACAATTGGCTACGGGGAATTTGATGAACGCCATCAGCTGCAGACTCCTACAAAACAAACAGAGCTTGATCCAGAGGTCTGAATAATAGCCCCTCCACCAGATGGCTTGCAGGAGCCTTGCCAGAGACAAAAAGCTGCCTCCTCTTCCCTGAATTTCTCCTTTGTTATAGACCTGGCTTCCAGGATGTCAGTGGGGTGTCTCCACCCTCCTGTGGGACAGCCATCCAGATAATGTCTTGTACTCAGGGAGCTTAAGGCAGTTTTCCCCCTGATTAGGATTTGGGGACATGGAACTGGACAAAGCAGCAGCTTCCTTGTCCCAGCATGAATCATTACAAGCTGAAGGGATCACACAGCTGTCTACATCTGGGCCTGGAATGCTGGGACAAGGACATTCCCAAGGGGCCTCAGACCATTATGGCCTAGAACAGGAAGTCATGAGCAAGGCCACACTGCGTGAGGGCAGACCCTCTGGCCACCTCAGGTCTCTCCTTCGGGTTTGACCTACTGGGACCCAATGCCACCTTGTTGTCATGTTAAACTGAAGCTGTGCCTGGGCAGATTTAGCCAGTATTTAGCCTCTTCATGGCTCCAAGGAGAGCAAGGTTGTAAGTTCAAGGCCACTGTGGATTCAAGGCCTCTCTATGTACCATGGGCAACTTATTTGACCTCAGAGAGCCTCCGTTTTTATTTCAGTGCGCTCCAGTGAGAATAATAGACTATATTTCCATTGCCAGCAGCACAGTATCTGGCTGCAGTAGACAGCATAAACACTGGTTTCCTCCCTCCAGCATCCTGGTCCAAAGCCTTTGTTACCAAGAATCAGTCCTATTCCTTCAGTGATCCATGACCTTATATTTGCTGTTGGCCACACTTCCAGGTACGTACTTACCCTGTTTTCCCCTAGTAGATCGCTGTTATCTACCAAATTTTAGCTACTCAGTTTGCCAGTATGCAGCTGAACTCACTAAACGACTGCAGATTCTGTTTGGAAGCTGACAAGGCAGGGTGTGATTACAGCAAAGTTGCATCAGGCTCCTCTGACTAGCCAGCTGGCTTCAAGAACTTTCCTTCCTAAGATGAAAAACTACTTTCAGAAAATCTTCACAACCACAGTGCATCTATTAACCTGTGTAATTTTGTTGGGTTGGACTGGGATCTGCTGCCCTAACCAGTCCTCAGTGTGAACAGGTTAACCATCGAAAGTTTGCATTCACCCTAGGCAGTTGCCAGGTCTCTTTACACGGGCCTTCTTCAGGAACTCAGGGCTCAGCTTCACCTTCTCCAATGTTGTTAGTCACTGCTGCAGGGAGGGGATGAAGATGAGCTGCCCAGCCACGCTCTACTGCACCCACTCCTTCCATCGGCCCAAGCAGAGACCTAAGGCTCAGGTGGAGAAGAAGTGGAAACACTCGTAACTCATGAGCAGCTCCAGCCTCAGGTGCACCAAGAGTCAATAGCTCCACGAGAAGGGTTTTGAAACCCTGCAGGAAACAGAACTTGGTAATCTTCCACCCTGACATTCACCAACAAGAGTTTACCAGATGGTTTAAAAACAGATGATGCCCTGACATTTGCGTGGAGCGATTCCTTGCCTCTCCTTTTGGTCTGCTTCAGTGGGCCTCAGCTGCCAGTGTGCCTGGGGCATGTTTTCACAATGCATGGCACTGATAACACAGTTCTAAATGGTTCTGTGTCTCCGATTAGCACCAGATCTACTTCAGGTTGGGTATTATAGTTAAAAAGTTTTGTTTTGGTTTGTTTTGGATTTCTAACATCTAATTTTCTTTTAAAAATATTTCAAATATCTAATTTTTAAAGATTCTTTTTATTTTTAATTTTGTGTCTCTGTGTGGGTATATGCTGTGAGTGTAGGTGGCCTTGGACACCAGAAGAGGGAGCCAGACCACCTCTCCCCCCCCAGCTGGAATTAGAGGTGGTTGTGAGGTGTCTGACATGGGTTCTTGGAACTGAACAGGGGTTCTCTGCAGGAGAACTTATTGCCCTTCACTGCTGAGCCATCTCTCCAGCCCTACAATGACTATGTTTAATTGATCACAGTTAATATTCCCAATGATTTCCACTTCCTTTTCTTCTGTGCTTTTCACTGCCAGCCTGAGAGGCCACTAGATCTCTGAATCCAATTGAAATAAATATTTGTTTGTTTTTTCATATGGACTCACAATTACGAAAACATGGATTATTTGCCATAGAAATGTATAATAACTTGTGCATATATGCATATGTATATGTATGTGCACGCACATGTGTGGTCAAAAGGACAATCTCAGGCCTCGTTCCCAGGTACGCTGCCTACTTCCTTTGAACACGGTCTCCCATTGGCTGGGAGATCACCAATTAGACTACACTGGCTGTCCATTAAGCCCAAAGGAGCCTCTTGTCTCTGCCTCCACAATGTGGCATTTTTATGTGGCGTCTGAGGACCAAGCTTAGGTCTTCATCCTGAAAAGGCATGCACTTCACTATCTGAGCTAGTTCCCATCGCAATATAAAAAACTCTAAAAGCATCTTCCATGTGCCTTTTTCTACTTAGTAATCCTCACTACATCCCCACAGCCATTAACAGAACGTCCACGTTATTCCCAGATGCTAATTGGCCTGTTCAAGGACACAGCATGCAAATATCAGTTAGGATTTGGAGCCTTTTTCTGTCTGGCGTCAAATGTGGTGGCTTTTCCTTTATCCCAGGGTGACTGGATTTGGACAAAGAGGTCCTGTTTGGAAAGTGAGTTCAAGGGCACTGGATTCTGCTCTGGAAATCTGAAAACTCAAGAGACAAGAAGAGGTTCAGATCCTGGAAGCTCCTCTCTCCTTTGTTATCCCTGCCAGCCAGGATATGGAGCTTGCTGAACCCAGCTCTCATGTAGGGATGACTTTGAGGAGTCTTGTAGGCATGCATTTGAGGAGCTGAATAGCCAGAAGTTTGGGTTCATGCGATCTTTATTCATGGATAAACATCCCCAGAGCATCCTTGGCAGCTGGCCACTATTGTAGCTTGCCCCAGCTTGCTCTCAGATCCTGAGATTCCCACTAGTGTGCGGTGTGAGGTATGTGTTGGGTGAGGTATATATTGACTTGTGAACTGCTTGTGTGAGGGTATAATGTGTACAAGCATATAAGCTGTATAATTTTTCTGTGCGTAATCCATGTTTGCTTAGCCTTTCCTGTTATAAGACCACCAGATTAAATACAGGATGATCAGTCATATTTGAATTTCAGTTGAGTAATGAATTATTTTTTAGTGTAAGTTGATGAATAAAAGAAATAAAAAGGAAGGGACATGGCAGCTCCTAGATTTGGTGGAGCAGAGAGTTTACTACAGATATGTGGGAGAGCATAGCCAGAGACAGGGACATCTGGGAGAGTCCAGAGTGGACAGGACCTGACTGAGCTGTGCCATGTGAGGAGAGGCAGGAGGTGGAGGGGAATCAGGTGCAGCAGACGGGAAGCTCAAAGGAGAAGCAGATGAAAAGACCAGGGAGCCAAAATGGCTGGATTATATAGGGAGGGGCAACCCAACCTCTGAGTTGGAGAAATTTAGTGTAGGGTGTGGAGTATGCCAGCCAGGAGGCCCCTGTAGCAGGCAGGGACTGAGGGATGCTGGGAGAACCGGGTAGCCAGGTCAACTTTGATATGTTAAAAAGGCACCCCCGCCATTTGTCCCAGATTTGAGACCTAACAGTAATTATGTCCAAAGTTTCCTATTGGACATCCTTATACTCAGGAAAGCACAACCTGAAAAGCAGATGTAACCAGTGTCTCTTTTTATTTTCTGAACCTGACAGGCAGATCCACATGCGGGTGTGTCAATGTCCCCATGAGTTTACATATTTACCCGTCTCTGGGTGTGTACAGGAGTTTGTGTGCTTGTGTACCTGGCTGAGAATATGTCAGCAGATAGAGCCAACAGCATCATCCCGAGTTCATCTCCTATCAGGCAGACTTCTTGGAGTGAAAGGAAACCAGATAGGCCATGACACCAGGCCAGGGAACCTGGTCTCTTCCCCAGCACCCTACATGGCGTGTAACAAACATTCTGTGGTGTTTGTGGTATAAATGCACGCGATACATGTGAACGAGAGATGGGAACAGGAAAAGGAGAGGAGGGAAGGAAACGAAATGGGAAGAAGCCTAGGGATGAGCCTGGCCTCAGCTATATGGGGAACCCTTGAGTTTGAGACGACAGTAGGACATTGGGAGAAGCGTCCAGCAGGCTGTGGCCCTGGGCCAGCTCGGGTTGGAAGTCTAGGCTGGAGAAAGCGATTCAGGGGCGTGAGTGAGAAGAAAAGGGAGATAGAAGCCCCAGCAGAAAGGCAGCGCTCAGACCATTAGAGGACAGGGTGAACCAAGAGGGCAGTGGCCAGCCAGGAAGGAGGCTTTGGGGCAGCAGGGGTTGGGAAACTGGAAGAAAGGGTCTGAGATCTCAGTTGTTGGGGGCTGGACAAGGTGCCCACATGCCTGGTAGCCACCAAAGGGGGGCAGACAAGGAGTGATGGAGAGCAATGAGAAGGCCAGTTGGGTCTGGCTGAGCCTTGAGTCTTACCACAGCTGCACAGTGGTAATTCCTGAGCTACTGGATGACAGATGGGCAGGGGTGGGGATTTGCATCTTCAGAGACACAGGTGCACAAATAGAATTTAAAAAGTATTACATATTCTGCCGAGTGGGACAGCTATATGGGGACATCCTGGCTAACCCCGAGGGCTGCCAATATCTATTCCATGCCCAGTTATAGCTCTATGTTGAAATAGCATCTGGCAAATGATGGCATGAAGAGAAGCCTAGCAAAGTGTCTGGCATATATTAAGTGCCCAATAAATGTGTTTCCAGCTTTCTTTTCAGGGTATCAAGGCACCACAGAAGTTTCTAGGAAATCCCTCCCCTAAGCCCAGTTTTTCTGTTTAGGGAGTCAGATTCTTCTCTTTGTTGGCAAGACCTGTCTTTTCTGCCATTAAATTCCTGGGGATTTCAAAGGAACCAGCCCAACAGCCTGCTGTAGTTCAGAGGACAGTGGAGCCTGAGTGAACAATGGCCATCCCAGGGGACAGCTCTGATCAGGGTCACCCCTGCTAGCCTCCCTTTCCTTCCGATGCAGCCTAGTCATCTGTGGGGGGAGCAGGGTCTTCTCGTGGGGCTGGCTCACAGTGTGTGCTGTGTAAATGTTTGTACTGATTATTTTTGTTATTGCTGTCCCTGGGCCTGGTGTTTCCTGAAATTGAATCATTTAAGTGACTCTAAAGTCTAGTTTATTTTAGTTAATCCAAACCTCAGGCTGACACCTCAGTGGCCCTGGGTTCCCAAGGCAGGGAAGAGTAATTCTAACACAATCTCCTTCCGGTTCTTTGAAACCCTCACAGTGCAGGGGAAGGTGGGCTGGCTTCAGGAGCTCACTTGGTTTAGATAAACATTTGGCCTGTGGGTCCACATAGGCATCAGGCACCTTCCCCAGGTTCTGAGCATCAGGAGTCTGGATAGGAATTTGGTCATTGACTTAGACATCTGGTTGTTTTCCTTAAAATATCACACAAGCCAGGCTCTGCCCCTGCTTGGTTCACTACTGAAGATCCATTGCTGGAACACTCTGTGTTAGGGCTCAGGACACAGTTGTTGAATCAGTGAGTTGAATGAATGATGCCAGAGTCAGACACAATCTCGGATGTTCACACCGTGCAGCCTAGCATATCTTCATCCTATTCCCTTTTCCCTACATCCACCTGAAATTTGCACCAGACCAATATGGCTGCCCAGGAGCTTGATAAACACTCCTTGATGGTCACAGGAGCCTGGCAGGAGGGGTGCCATTCCATTGCCAATACAGCAACTTGTTGTGGGTGGGGTGACGTGTGATCTGATTGGGAAGAGTTGGAAGAGCCACAGAGGAAACAAGTTTCGGAGGTGGGCCGCATAGGCTCAACAGGCCCGCCTGGCTGTGCAGGCTGCTGGAGTACAGGCTCCATCAGGGCAGGCACAGTGTCTGCCTCATCCACTGTGAGCACACCTTAGCATTAAGCACAGGGAAGACCCTTAATAATCTGTAGGGGCCTTAATAATGGGGGCCTGGGAAAGTACCCTTGGTCGGCAGAGTGTTTGCCTAGCATGTGTGAAGGCCTGGATATGAGACTCAGCATCATGTAACTAGGCCTGGCGGGACATGTCTATAATCCCTGCACCCAGGAGGTGATGGAGGAGGATTAGAAGGTCAAGGGCATCCTCACTAAGGTCAGCCTGGGATATATGAGATCATGTCTCCAAAAAAGAAAAGGAAAAAATTGGAGAGTGAGAAGAGACAACTTGAGAATAGAAAAAAAAGGCAGGATCTAGAAACTTAGGGGGGCTGCTTAGCAACCTTTCTGGGTACCTTGACTCCCTTCACCCCAATCTTTCACCTCCCTGACTCCCATAGCACTTTACCACATGAACCTATACTTTGGGCTGTCATACCTCTTTAGTGATGGGGTGCCCTTCCCACTAGAGGAGCAGTCAGCCTTAAGGTAAGGATACAGGCAGAAGGGTAGCAGGAAAAGGCCCTGAACTCAGAGTCAGAAGATGCAGGCTGACCCTGTCACTGTCCCGCCAGGCAATCCTTGGGCAAAGTGGTGTCAAGTATGGAGTCTGATGTCCTATAGAACCAAACCATCTCTCTGACCTCTGTGCATCTCCACATCATGCTAACCAAACCATCTCTCTGACCTCTGTGCATCTCCACATCATGCTAGCCAAACCATCTCTCTGACCTCTGTGCATCTCCATATCATGCTAGCCAAACCATCTCTCTGACCTCTGTGCATCTCCACATCATGTTTGCAGAATGAGAACTGCCCTCACATGGCTTTCACAGAGTCTGGAAAGTCACGTGAGATAATCTTGTCTTGCTTGGCAAATCTGTTTGTCCTCAGTGAAAGCTAGCTGAGGATTGTGGTGTGGCCATCTTTCTGGATCTCTGTTTCTTTTTCTAGGCAATGGGAGTAAGAATCCTCGCCTGGGTGTCAGAGAGTATCAGTGTGCAGGGGGAGAAGCAGATGAGGCACAGGCAAAGGTGAGGGATTCTATGTCATTCCTATCAGTGTGATCTTTTGTTGTAGGAGACCCCACCCACATCCCTCTATCCACCTAAAGCCTGAGTTTTCTCTCCCTCGGGCACCTAGGTTTCTCTTCCTTGGTCTTGATCTCTAAGATAAGTCTGTCTATGTCAGATAGGCCAGGGAAGAAAGGAGAAGGAAAGAAAGAAATGGGCAAGGCTTTCTGCAGGTCCTTCGAGTGCTGGGGCCTCTGACTCTGAACCCTTTGCCAAACAGCTAGCCCAGCCTTTGAAATAACCATTTCCTGCCCTCTTGGCATGCTCAGCATCAGAGAGGCAGGAGGGGCGCTGAGGTTCGGTTCCGGAGACTATAACTGGAGCTGCCTGCTTCCCTCTGATGTTGCCTCCTCTTCATGCCCTGGCTCTGGGCTGGGCTTGCTCACTGCAATGGCCCTGCCTGGGGTCTACCTTGGACTCACCACAAGCCCAGCTGCCTCTGACCATGCAGGCTTCTTTCAAGAGGCTTGGCTGGCTTTCAGCACAGCTGAGATGTCCCAGAACCTAGAGTGTCTAGCACAAGAAGCTTTAAGATATCCTTCTTCCCTCCCCACCCCACCCCCAATGGCTCCCCAGGGCAGGGGTATTTTCAGATGGTCTCCAGTTTTTCCAAAAACCTAAAAGAAATGTATATAGCTCCCATGTGAGGCTCTCAGGCCTCTAAAGGTCTCAGACATCTCGATTTTTCTCAGGGTGGGATCTTTGTCAACAGTAAAGCCTCTCATTGACCTATTAGCCAGGTTTCCACACCAATATCAGCTCACTGATCTTGGGTCCCAGACTTGGACACTGAAGATTTTAGTTTTGCAGGTGGAGAAACTAAGGCTCAAAGGGTAAGGCACATCCAGCTGCCTGAACCCCAGCTCCAGTCCTCCCTATCAGAAATCAGTCTCCTGGAAGCTAAGTTTGGGGTCTGGATGCCCAGTGGGGTGGGCACATTTACTATTGTTTAGGAAAGGGAATTTGGTAGGGAAATGTTAGGACACATGCACTCTCTGTAGGAGGAATAATAGAAACGTGGTGGGAATCCCGGAGGCCAAGCTACCTGTTTGGGAGGACACATCACATAGGGAGTCTTGTCCATATTCATTCCGTGAATTGACACCCTTGCTCACTGCAAGCCGAGTCCTTGGTCCTGTTTCCAGAGGGCCTGCAGTGAACCAGGAAGTAGGGCATAGGCAGACCATGCTGAGCGGATGGCACATGCCCGCATGCCTAGGCCACTCCCCGGCAAGGGTCAGACCACACATTCTGCCTGATTTTCCACCAGCCCTCACTTTCCACCCACAGGGCTACACAGTGCTTCAGCCAGCTTTTCCAGACCGCAGAGGCCTGGGGAGTTTGCAGGACCAGCAGTGTGCATCTTCAGCAAACTCTCCCACTGCCTCCCTGGCACCTTCCTATCCCATGCTGGTGCTCGCACTTTACAGTTTGTAGTGGGCTCCCACGACAGTCACATTATATAAGCTGAGCCCCAGGGTGGCTCTGGAAGCTGGGTACTACAGTATTTTATAGAAGAAAAAAAGACAGTCAGAGTCATCTACCCCAAATTCCAATGCTCAAGGGGTTGAGACAGAAAGATGGTAAGTTCGAGGCTAGCCTGTACTACATAGTTAGTTCAAGGCCAGCCTGGGCAATTTAACATTCAAGTTTATGCACTCAGAGAAGAAATATTGGGGTCAGAGGTGGGAGCTGGTTCAGTCTGTCCAGCCCCACTGCAGTACAGCATCTACTCTACCTCATCAGAAAAGTAAGAAAGCATCCATGAGTCAGGGCATAAGCTGACTCCTGCAAAGAACATCTTTCTTTGCCAGAGTACATCAATATAGGGCCCCGTGTTACCCAAGATCACAGGCCCGCACACTGTTGTCCGAGCCCACAGGTTCGCACACTGAGAGCTCAGGATACAGATGCTTTGTTTGGAAATGGCATAGATCCCACACCCACAGTCTCATTATGACCCTGGAAGGATCATTCCTTACCTCAGAGCTCTGTTTGCCCTGTATGCTGAAGATGATTCTAAGTACCTTGCTTGGTTTGAAAATAAGCAAGCCTGTCATTTCCAAGTACCTCTGTTGAAATTTAAGGGCTGTTATTCAAATGTCACACATGCCATTGAGACTTTACAAGCAGCTGAGACAAGAGAGACCTGCATGCTAATAATTAAGTCATCCCTAAATAATTTATGCATTTCCCCATATTCATTTGAACAAAAGTATTGTTATGGCTTGGGCATGAAATGCTTTCACCATACGGCTCATATTTTGAGAGCTTGGTCCCCAGCTTGTGGAGTTATTTTGAAGGCAATGGAGTCTTTAGGAGGTAGATGGGACACCTGAGGAGAGTATTTGGAGGTTCTACAACTGTGGTCTCTGCATCCCCATCTATGCAGAGCACACACCATTTGTTCCTGTGCCTTGGGGCCATCACTGCTCTTGCTGGACTAAACTCTCTTTGAAATCAAGAGCCACAAGATACCTTTCCCCTATAAAGTTGTTTCTGCTGTGAATTTTGTCACACCACCAACAAAAAAGTAAACAAATAAGTCTCAGGAGAGCTGGTACCATTATCATCTCAATTTTATAAAAGGAAGTGAGACCTGGAGGGTTTTGAGTAATGGGTTTCAAATGGCAGAAGCAGGCTGTCAGATCATGGTAATCTGGCTTCAGCAGATTAGCTAGCAGCCTTGGTGCATTGGAGCCACCCACGGACTGGTTAAACACATTGCTGGGTACAGCCCAGAGTTTCTGATTCAACGGGTTGGTGATGGTATCCCAGCTCCCAGGTAATGCTGGAGAAGGTGGGGCATGGATGGGGAGGCTGAGGAGCTCTTTTTCCTTCCATGTGAGGGAAGATAGTCCATCCATCTACTTGTGTCTGAAACCCAGGAGATAACTGAATCCTTGTGGTCACAACCCAGGACCCTCAGAGCAGCCAGAAGAGCATGGAACTTGTCTGGGACTTGGAGAAGATGTTTATAGATATCTTAGATGCGTCAGTCTTTTGTCCCTAAGCTTCTCAGGCTCACAGAGCTCAGGAAACCATCTATGGATGGAGAGATAAGGCACAGCCTTTGAACACAAAGAGCATAAGTCAAGAATATATAGACATAATTAAACAACTTTTATACTTTTGGAACAAAATTAAAAGATGGCTTCTAGAACAGAAGCTTTCAGGAGCAGGAGTTGAGCCAAACAAAGTAATCACAGGCAAAGGAGAACAGAAATTCAAAGGCAAATAGTTACCCATCTTGTCCTGAGTTCTGCTTGTGATGGTTGCTCTTAGATTTGGAATCACCTAGGAGACATACCTCATGGGAGGGAAGAGCTATCCTGAACGTGAACAGTACCATCCAGGCCCGTGTCTCGGACTTGATGGAAAGGGGAATGTGGGCAGTGCTAGCATTCGTCTCTGCAGGCACCAAGTGACCAGTCACTCCACACTCTCATCATCCCCCTCCTCCCATGATGGCCTAGGTCCCCTCAAACTGTGAGCCAGAATAAACTCCTTCCTCACTTCTGTTGCCACAGAGAACAATAACAAACACAAATGTGTTGACAAGTCTATGCTTTCTCCACTAAACTTGTACATCTTCAGTGAAAGTCCGTCATGCAAGCCTAGAATCCAGTGTTGAAAAAGAATGCATTAGGAAGACTCCTACTTAACAACCACAGGTTTCACCGCACGTCCGTCGCAAAGTGACCCTGTGTGGTACTGGCAGAGTCAGACATGAGGCTCAATGGAATACAACTTGAGAGCTGAGAACTAAGACTTCACGGTTTTGATGGGAAGACTTTCTGCAAGGTGATTTGATTCAGGAAGGGCACTCTTCAGCCATGGCTTTGGGACAATGTGTCCGTCCGCATGCAGCAGAGTGAAGTTAAACCATTGGCTCACACAGATAAGGAAATTAGTTTCCAGTAAACCAAAGGGACGAACGTAAAGGCCAAAGTTACAAAGCTGGGCATAGAAAGCAGCTGTAAATCTTCAGGATCCTGAGTTGAGCAGGGATCTCTCAGTCATGTGTGCAGTTTTCTTTGTAGACTTTTCGCATTTTGAACCAGATTTGTCCCTGAGCGTTTTATAGTTTATGCTATTTTAAATAGTACTCTTAGTCAGATGTGGTGGCATACACCTGTAATCCTTGTACTGGGAAGGCTGAGGTAGGAGGATCACTTCAAGTTTCAGACTGCTCTGGACTATGTAGCAAGATGCTGTCTCATAAAATTAGGGGAAAAAGGATTACTTAAAATTTTTATTTTCCAAGTTCTGTGTTTCTGGTATGAAGAGACAGCGTGTTTTATGTATTGTTGGTGCACTGTAACTCTTCAGACTGGCCCGTTGTTTTAGCAGGTTCAGTGTGGGTGCAGGGGATTTTCTCCCTGGCTAATGACACCATCTATAAAATGATGCTGTTTCAATTCTTTTCTGATCTGAATGTCTTTCACTTCTCTAGACTTCAGCAACTTTCTAGAATCTCTGAGATACCAGAGCATCGGAGAGAGAGAGCAGACGCCATTGTCTGTCTTGTCCAGCCTTCAGGGAGAACATCAGTGTACTGGGTTAGGGTGATGTTAGGTACCAGCTTGTAGCTTCTGGACAGGTGGAAACTCTCTTTTTGACTCTTCATTCTGAGACTTTTGACTGGAACTGGATGCCACACGCTGTTGAGGCTCATACGACATGGAGAGTGCAGTGGTCACAGATGAGAATCCAAACCCAAGAGCAGCCTTGACTCTCTCTGAGGAAGGAGAGGACGGAGCCCTGACAGTGACCAGAGCCCTTCTTAGGGAGCTAGGTGTCCTTCCTTGTGCATAGGACATGGTTGGTGAACTGTAAAACCACTGTTATTTCTTCTGCACCAAACTCTCAAAGCCTTTGACTCCAGAGCTCTACCTGGGCAAATCTGTGAAGATGGATGAAAATCCAGATTTCTCCACAACATGAAACAGTAGCAGTCATTTGTGGAAGATTTCTGAAATACCACGGACTGGCTGGGAATTCGGTAAGGTGAGTGAGCACCTTCTGATGTCATGTTTAGAGAGACAGTCTCTCCAAGACCCTGTGTGCCTCCCTGGTCTTACACCCTTCCCAGTCCCAGGGAGAGGGGGGATAAAAACACTCCTTGAATTCACTCCCTTTATCCTCAAACATCCTCGGAGAGGTAGGGACTGTTTCCACTCATTGCATTGTGAGGAAACCGAGGTGCATGGTGGAAAATGACCTGGTCAAGGAGTGAGTGGCACTGCTGGCATTTTGAAGCGACCTGTGTTCATGCCTGGTTTATCTGTGCTCCTCTCAACCCTGTGACAAAACTCAAGAGAAATAATTTAGAAGGGGGTAGTTTATTTTTCGCAGTTTTGGAGGTTTGAGTCCACCATAGCAAGGAGGACATGGCAGAGTGGAGCAGATCACCGTATGTAGCCAGGAAGGAGGGGGGTAGGAAGGGAGGGAGGGAGGGAGGGAGGGAGGGGGAGAGAGAGAGAATAATCTGGGGTTTTCCTGACTCCCCATTTTGTTCCTGTTTTCCAATTTTATTCCCTACCCATTAGGGGGTGCTGGCCTACATTTAGGGTTGGTCTTCTCTTAGGATGTTCTCCCTGGAAAAGCTCTCAGACACACTCAGAAGTGCGCTCTTCTAGGCTGTTGTCAATCTAATCAAGCTGACAGTCAAGATAAACCATCACTCTCTGTGCCCTGAGGGAAATCACCTGGAAGGCTTAACTCTACCTTTGAGCATCTGCTTCAGTAGGCAGGAGAGTCTGGGCTCCTAACAGTTCCCAGAGTCCTGGTGTTGCTGGTCTACGGAACATACTGTGAGAACACCCACCCTCCAGACTCCTGTGCATTCACTGGCTACGTGAAGATTCCAAGAAAAAAAAAAATCCTAGAAGGCGAGCCAGATCCATCTGGCTTGTGAATGGAATGAGAGCATCCGTTTCCCAGGGTTGGGTAGAGGAGTCCCAGTATCACTCGGAATCATCTAGCAGCTGCGGTTTGAATTAGGGATGGGATGTTCAGCAGTGGGAACCTTCGCAAGGATAACTCATCTAAAAAGAATGCTTGACATTTATTCTGAAAGATGCCTGTCTCTCAATCGCTGTGGCTTAACATGATACCCCAAGCCCCAGTATATGCCAGTGGTTTTAAGCGGTCTCTAATTCATTCTGAGATGTCCATTAGAGGGGCGTGGTGCATGAGATTCTGAAAGCTTTTCAACACTTCGTTGCAAGAAATGAATTGAAGCTAGGCTTGGGGAATCCTCTAGCTGTAAACACATGACTTGGGTGCTTGAGGGGTCAATGTTTTCTTAAACCATCCACACCTTTGTTTCTGAGTATCCTCCACAAAGTGTTATTAGAGAAAAGCTAACTTTTATCCATTCATTTGCTCTTTCCTGGGATTATCAAAGATTCTAAGAACACAAGAAAATAATCCTAGAAGGTGACCCAGATTCCTCTGGCTTGAGACCAGAATGAGAGCATCCGTTTTCCAGGTTTGGGTAGGGTTAGTCCCAGTGTTACCTGGAGCCCTCACCCAGAATCATCCAGGTAGGGATTCCTCACCCTGCTAGGATCTGGGGGAACTTGGGGAAGCTTTTTACAATCTCTGTATGCAGACCACTGCCCCCAATCCAGAGAAAGCCCAGAAGAGCCACTAGGGGCAGAAACAGGCTTGCTAGAAAGTGAGTGCCAGGTCTAGCAGCCCCACCCCTGCTTTCAAGACCAAGCTCTTGGTGAATCCCACTGGTCTTTGTGCAGGCTGCCTGGGATGATAGGCACTGAGCATCTCAGCTGTCTCTGGTAGCTGGCGCAAGCATTAGGTGGTGGATGGGGCTGCAGACTTAGGCAGTCTGAGGCCAGCTGTGATCTGGTTGATTTCTTATCTCAGTTCCGGTCTCAAGCTGACCCAGGGAGAAGTCCATATTGCTGGATAAGAAGTTCATTTCCATTAGATTATTCCTTGCACTAGGGGGAAGTGTGTTCTCCAGGACCTCACCAGGGGGTGACGGGTCTGGGTTGCTCTGCTACCCATGGGATCCTGGACTGACTGCAGGGTTAGGGCAATGATAACTAGGAGGCGGTCAGGTGCCTCTTAAGGGTCCTTACCAGACACTGTAGAAAGAAAGCAACCAAGATAACCCCAGGAGGAAACAGCCAGAGCGCTACCTCCCTGGATGATTCTAGAGGCTTTTAAGTTGACATGAACACTTACCATCACAGATGGATGCCTGGGGCGGGAGACTGGGACCCAAGCTGACGAGTAATGTCATGTGTCATGATCATATTGAGAAGACTTCTCAAAATGGTCTGTCACCAAATGTGGCAGCTCCTGTCTGTCATCCCAGAATTTGGGAGGCTGAGGCAGGGGAGTCCTGAGTGAGGCCAGCCCCCTGGCCTATAATATTGAGATATTTGTCTGTAAATACATAATGGGACAAGTAAGTAAATAAATGCCCTACCCGTTTGCAGCACCTACAACCTGCCCAAGAACTCTACCTTCATGCTCTTGTCTGCCCACCCCACCCCCGTTTACAACTTTTTTTCCCAAGTGAGCCCACGTAAAGTGGTTCTGTTGTGTGCCTAAGATGATCCCCAAGCTTTTGCTGCCTCTCTCCTTGAGAGGTGGCGTTCTAATCCCTTTGCATTGAACCTGGGCTGGCTTTAGTGTTCTTCTTGACTAAGTGTATGATGGTCTGAGATATCTGAGCTCCTACAGGAAGCCTTGATGCTTCTGCCTTGGACTGTGGGGATAACCACTCTGGAGGTGGCAGTCACCAGGACAGAGATGTGGCCACTGAGAAGATGCTCTTGCAAAGGCCTCAGATTCTCCCAACACAGTCTCCTGCTGAGTGTCTTCAAACGCTACCAAGAGCAAGCTGAATACTGCCTAACTTCCTAACCCTTGATATCATGGCCCACATCAAATGTATCCTAATACTCTGAGATTTTAGGGTGCTTTAATTAATGCAGTGACAAATGGCAGGGACAGATAACTTTGTTTCTCTTCTTTTAAAAAAGTACAGTAGTTGATTGATTGAGTGTGGCGCATGTGTGGAGGTCAGAGAAAAATTGTGAGAATCAAGTTGCCCACAAACAACTGGTCCAGGCACAGAGAGTGCTGTGGATGAAATAGGAACTCTGAGGCACTCAGCATCAGTTCAGAGCTCCTCGACAAGACAGTCCTTGTATGTGTGTCCATAGCAACCAAACAACACAGAAATAAGAGGTTGGTTAAACACAGGATGGTTTCTGCAGTAATGGAATCTCGTATTTTTGTGTGTAGAACAAAATTCCATTAAAAATTTTTTCTTTTCTTTTTTTGCGTGCATTTGTATTTACCTCATTAAAAAATGGGTGCATTCTAAAGACAATTAATGATGGAACAAGTAATTTTCCTTCCAACTTCTAATCTTGTTATTGATGTTTCTTTCTGGCTAAATCAATAATAATATCTATTGATTTTTCTTAAAGAGAGTTCAGCTGTTTTGAAAAGGTGAGACAAAAATAACAAAAGAGAAAACTGAAAGGTATAAATCCATAGGCCTTCCTTTTGACACAGTGACAACTACACTTTTACATTTCCTTATTGCTTTTACAACTTGTGTATCTGAATATTTTTTCAAGCATTTTCACCTAATATTTTATCATAAGCATTTTCTGTGACCCTTAATAAATTTTATATCCTTCATTTTTAATGGCTATAGAATATTTCTTCAAGGATTAGACTTAACTACCCTCCTTTCCCTTTGTTGAATATGTGGGTTGATTCCAGTTTTTAGCTGAGTAGCTCTTTGATAGATATTTTTCTGCATACGGCTTTTTGCTATATTTCAGGGTATTTTCTTAGGCTACCTTCCCAGAAGGGGATTATTGAGTCAAAGCTTATGAACATTTTTATGGCTTCAAAGTCTCTTTTGAAGAAGGTAGGTGTTCCATTTCATGAGGTCCCCAAACATGAGAGAGGAAATATCCCCCATCACACGTGCCTGTTAGCATTTTGGCAAAAGTTCACTCTGATCATTTTCTGAGTATTAAAACTTGACTTTTCCAATGAAACAAATATAAAAGGTTACATCTTATTTTGTTTCTGAGGACAGTCTTTTCTGAGACACTATGTGCTTCCCAGTATTTGTAGAGTTCAAGAAGCCTTGTTCTTTCCTAGGTACTCACAGACCACAGGCAGATTTTAGCATGGGGGCCCCAGGGGCTTCCCCTAATCCAGCTACAAGATACCATGTCAATCATGGCCCTTATGGGTTTCTTTGCACTACCATGGTGGAAGGAAAACATTCAAGCTGTCTTTTCTTGGGCTGTGTGGACAGTGAGGTAGACTTGTTTGATTTTGATTAATTTTCCAGTGCTGGGGCTTGAACTCAGGGTCTTATGCTAGACAATCAGTTCCATTACTCTTGGAGGAGGCCAGAGAAATGGAAAGAACAAACCATGTGTGGGAAGCTGGCAGGCTCTGCCCCTTCCCCTTCAACTGACGTGGAGGAAATCAGTGCTCTCTGCCTCCTCGTCTGTAATCTGAGGGTCCAGCCACGCCCTTCGCTGGTCTGCTTATCCTTTGAGCTAAGGGTAGAGGGTGTCATGAAAGCCTTAACCCTGTGGCCAGCACCATCTCATTTCCGTTCTAAGAACATAGGTCATAGCAGAACCAAGGTTTTCCTCTTGTTAGTTTGTTGCTGAAGAAAAGACATGAAGTCGGGGCCACCTGGCTAGTGCAGGGTTCCCCAGGCCAGGAGTGGGAGTGAGGGCGGGGCTAGTGTGTGTAAGCGCCTAGCTACAGAAGAAGAGGAATAGAGAGAGGCAGTATTTTAGAGTGGCCTATGTGTATAAGAACTCTGAGTCACCAAAGTGAGGAAGCAGGAAACCTTGAGCCAGGATCCGGGAGGAGCCGCCAGGGTGAGGGGCGGAGCTCTGGTTTCTGAAAGTGGTGTCTTTCAAACCACTTAGGAGTAAAGTGCAGGTAGGATGGTTGCTGAGGACATTGTTACCGAAACAGTGGGAGAAGAGACGAGACAGTTTGTGAGGGAAGCCTTCACGACAGCAGAGAGAGGGTCGGTGGTGGAGGCTGGGGAGATCTGAGGCACAGAAAGAGCTGGCAGAGATCTCCACCTGCTGTGTCCTGGCTCTTATCACTGCTGAGGAAAAAATTCAAAGAAGAGGCAAAGTAAAGAATTGGGAGCAAGTTTATCTCAGAGCAAAGCTCATACTCTCCGGGTGAGAGGGGGCAGAGACTGTAATGAATGGGTGGGGTGGTTATTCTTCTGTTAAGGTGGGGAAAAGTGGGAAATCCTAGGAGCAAGAGGGGATTTTTTTTTTTCCAGAGAGAGGTGTCTCTCTTTCTTGGATGTGTCATGGTGTCAGAAGCACGAAGGGAACACACAGTTTGCAAGGTTGGTGATGTGTAGATACCATTATAATGAGGCAAAGCTCTCCGTGGACCACACTGGTTCCTGGTGGCTGGTTCATTTTAAATGTGTGTGTGTGTGTGTGTGTGTGTGTGTGTGTGTGTGTGCGCGCGCGCGCAAAGCTCAAGCACACATGAGCATAGGTGCCCATGGAACCAGAAGAGGCATCAGTTTCCCTTCAGCTGGAAGCCCAGGCGGCTGTGAGCTGCTGGATGTGGATGTCAGAGGCTGGTCCTCTGCAAGGGCAGCACATGCTCTTAAGCACTGAGCCATCTTTTCAGCCTGAAGTCCTGTGATTTTTACAAGTCAAGCATGAAAGCAGAAGAGTGATTCTCATCTCAAGAATTGCCCAACATTCCTTTCCAATGGCCGGCTGAAGATTTTGAAATCATCACATGGGTCATTGCCTATTTGTGGATCATGGAAACGATTTAAGGGAGGGCTGCGATCTGCTGATGGTTCCCCTTTAATAAAGTGGAGCAGAATAAGGTAGAAGATATCTGAGGGCATCATATGTAGTGGGAAGTATTACTGCATTGTGTGTGCAGATGGCATTGTGAGTCTGTATGTGCAGATGGCACTGTGAGTCTGTGTGTGCAGATGGGTGTGTGCAGATGGCACTGTGAGTCTGTGTGTGCAGATGGCACTCTGAGTCTGTGTGTGCAGATGGCACTCTGAGTCTGTGTGTGCAGATGGGTGTGTGCAGATGGCACTGTGAGTCTGTGTGTGCAGATGGCACTGTGAGTCTGTGTGTGCAGATGGCATTGTGAGCCTGTGTGTGCAGATGGCACTGTGAGTCTATGTGTGCAGATGGCATTGTGACTCTGTGTATGCAGATGGCACTGTGATTGTGTGTGCAGATGGCACTGTGAGTCTGAGGGTCTCATCAGAAAAACTGACAGCTACAATCTGCTAGCATCTCTCAGTGGGCACCATCGACATGGTTTTGCTTGAATATTTCATGTTCGGTAGACAACCTCTCATATTACACCACTAGCCTGCCAAATGCCCATAGCATCCCCTTCTGCTGTGATAAAAGAGATTCCCCTTAGCGCCCCCTTCCCCAATTTCTAAATGTCCCCAGAGCACTGCTGAGCAGCAGCAAACCTTTGAAGCTGCAGGGATGAAGGAAGAAGCCACAGCCTGCTGCTGGTCCCTGGGACCACTCCCTCTTCCCAGTGGTACCCAGGGGAGCCAGGTTCCAATAGCCAGAGGCAAGAGGCAGTGTGTCAGACAAAGTGTGGACAGAGAGCTGGTATGCCACTGTCTACTCTCAAGGCGAGGTGAGGCAGTTCCAATTATAAAATACCTAACACTTTGCCGTGTCTTTAGTATAGTATTTAAGGAGGGGTGGCCATTGTCTGTGTATTGATGGAGCCAGGTAGAACAGAGGGCAAGCAGCCTGAAGGTTTAGGTTTCTGTTTGCGTCCTATTGCACAGGATCCTTGTCCAACACCAGCCAGGAGATTCCTTAGCTACCCAAGTTCTCTAAATTAAGTAAACCTGCACAGCAGATTCTCCTATTGGCTGGAGATCAGGTGTTAGGCCTCTTTTAATCCCAGCTAACTTCCTTGGGTTCTAAAAGCCTTAATTCAACAGAAGGCATTTTTTTCTTGCTCTCTCCAAGGCGGATGGGTGATGAAATCCATCCAAGGGAGGTATTAGCAGTGTGTCTGGACTGGAAACAGCAAACACATCATTGTTGGGATGTTTTTGAAATATTCTGACACAAGAGATTCTAGGATGGGGTTCAGTCACCAGGTGCCACAGACCAGCGGTGGCAGTGCACAGGAGGATTCAGAAGATGCACAGATCTCCAACTCCTGAGCCCAGCATGAAGCTACCACTCTGACTGTACAGAGACTAGAAATCTAGACTTTTCACCTTCCTTCCACAAAGTGGTTCCGAGGAAGGCAGGACACAGGTTAGAAAACGAATCCACCATGGCTGACCAGTGCTGTTTGGTAGAGGAGAACCTCTCAAGCTGCATTTTGCCGGAGCATGCAGAACCTTAGGACATCCTAAAAGCAAAAAGCGTGGGCTCTCAGTTTTCCTGGTTTACAGTGGCCTTGGCTCAGTGTGTGAGAGAACTGGGAAGCAGCCCCAGGGGCAGAGAAAGGGCCACTAAGGAGGAGTCAGGACATCGGGCTCTGGTTAGCTGTGATTCCCTGCAAGCACTTCCTCCCTCTGGATGCAAGTGGAGCTGGCCTTGAAGGTCTCTGAGTGTTCTTCTATTCTACAGCTCTGAACCCAACCGTTTTATTTAGAGTGGACAGACCATTAAGTGATATGGCCAGGACAATGAAATACTTACTGAAGTGTGAAACACATGATGTGTTTGAATCAGTTTGCTCAATGCCCCGGGCACTTTTTATTATTATGGCTATTTTTCCAATTCATAATGGACAATGTCTGGATTTAAAAGCCCAATCGTCTAATTTTGGATACTCTATATTTCTCAGATGTCATAGACCGGAAATGACCGCTACCTCCCTCCATTCTGTGGCTCTCAGAAGCCCAAAGTCGTCTTCAGTATTTAGGCAAGTTCCCAGAGGGCCAGTGTTTTTGTGTTTGCCTCTGATGCTGGCCTCCATGTCTGGTAACAAGATTTAGAAATGGTCCCTAAGAGTAGTGTCTCCTTACTTTAGTGTTCTGCTTGTAGCTCACTGTAGCCTTCAGTGTGGGCTGGCACAGAATTCATCTCTTGGTCAATGGCACGAGACTCGCTGCCCTAATGTGCCCAAGCATTTGGTAGACTGAGCAAAGTTCCCAGGTTGTTGATTCTAGAAGAATTCTTTGGAATGAAAGGGCAGAAAGAAGAAAGAGAAAAGAAATAAACAGAGTTGTCTTCCTTATGCCTCAGTGAAGCTGCTTCTTGGGGGCTCCTGTGGGAGAGGAAGGGAAAAACACTTATTTACGCATTGTTTTATACTTGCCATTGTTCAAAGATGGCCATATATTATTTCCTGTGCCTTTGCAAGGGGCTTATGTGTGCACAGCAAATGAGCCCCACAGCATCTCATGCTTTGGGTTTAACGACATCCTAGAGCAGGAGGGAGACATGGCTGAGAGTGGGCATGATGGCTGAGAGTCAAGGCACTGCCGGATTGTACCCATGGCAGATACTG
>LOEQ01000135.1:246630-263499 GCA_001685075.1 Bramus lutescens | reverse complement strand
CGGGTTCCGCGGCGCCTCATTCCTGGACATAAAAGGGAGTGCTTGCTTGGCGCAGCGCGCTGTGCTGACTCTTCTGTCCCGGATCCTCCCGGGTACCGGGGTTTCTAGGCGCCGGGGAGATCGCTTCAGCCAGGGCACGCAGAGTGTCTGAGCTGGACGCGGCTCCCCAGTGAGGGCAGAGAGGGGTTTTGGCTGCACAGTGACACCACACTGCCAGAAAGGACAGGGTCACCAACAGTGTTGGACATCTACGCCGAGTTCCTGGCGCGCCGGGCTCGCGTTGAGCAGACCCGAAGTCCAGTAGGTCTATAGGAAGCACAGTTACCGGCAGGGACACCTTGGCGCCCTGGTCTCTCCTAGCATAACGGAACAGAGTCGCACACATGCTTGGTTCAGCGGGTTACCAGAGGTCCCCCCTCCACCTTCCCCATCCCCGAGGGGCAGAGGCGAGGTGAATGATGGACTAAGCCTGGGCAAGTGACAAGTGACCCTTCCTTCTGTTCTCTGTGCCTCACTCCCCACCCCGCCCAAGCCAGGACTCAGAAACTGTTGAATTAAAGTGGATGTGGGTTAAAATCTGGCTCTCTGGGTGTGAATCGCGCCTCTGTCGGATGACCATGGGCCATACTTTTCATATCTACGTGCCTCAGTTTCTTCATCTGAAAAGGACAAGCTAGACCTACTTGCTTCCCAGGGATATTGTAAAGTCTAAAGGACATATGGCGGAAAAAGAGTTTCTTTCCATGCTTCTGGGTACTGAGCAGTCAGAAAATAAGAGCGGAAGATATCTTTCTTTTCGCAGGAACTTGTGTGTTGGGAAGTACCTCAGCTGCAGTGGGGAGACGTGGGAAATGCAGGCAGCTCTGAAAGCCAGAATTCAAACCCAGTTGGGCAAGTTCCGGTCCCTGTTCGGTCTTCGTACTATGCACTCAGCAAAACCAGGCTTTTGGAACAGCAGCCTCTCAGCCCTTAGAGGATTAGCACATAGCCCAGATGAAAAAAATGAAGAAGGCTCAGGAGCGTGTCATGGTCCTCTGATGGAAGCTGGTCTGGGATTGGTGGCCTTGTTTAACTCCTTAGGTACTTGAAGAAGCCTGGTACCACCCGGCCTGTGGTCTGTGAGGGAGTAAGATGCAGATGCAATGATAGCTCTTCCTGCCAGGGCGTCCAGCCTGGCATTTCTTGCAGATCAAAGGGCAGTTGGAGCCGAGTTCTGGCTTCTCTCAGGATGACCAGTGTGGAAACCTTGCAATTTCCCATATGATATAGGCCTTTGCCAAGCCAACTGCAGCGGGCAGCTGACAACATTCAGTGCCCCTTTGGGATCTGAAGAGGACTCTGGGAGCCCTGAGCTCTATAGAACTTGTGTGCAGCTTACTTGACTAGCTCTCATCCAACCGTGATCAGATGAGGTCTGAACAGCCTCCCTTCTCAGTCATCATTCTAGGGGCTGGGGACTGAGGACTTAGCATTCCTATTCTGAGAACTCTGAATCCAAGTCAGTTTTCTAAATGTCTGGGGTAGGATTTGATTCAGGTACCTTCACTCCAGAGAATTTGTTGTTAGTCATCAAAGGAGTCTTCCAGAGATGGCCTTAAGGTCCCCTAGTCTCCTGTGAATGGTGTAATGGGAGTGTCCTACTCATGACAGGAGCCCAGTGCATCTCCAAAGCTCTTGTAGCCTGCTGTGCCGGAGGGTCATCTCCATCTGGAGGCCCAGAGGGACAGGCAGTTTGCCTAAAGCTGCTCAGTTGTTCCAAGATAGATCTGTGATAACCTGCAAGTGTAGGGGAGAGATTCTTTCCACAGGGCCACTGCTCAAAAGAAAAGAAAAAGAAAAAAGTTGTAATCCCAGCACTTGGAATGCTAAGGCAGGAGAATCATAACTTCAAGGCTGGCCTGGGCTACATAGATAGACTGTTTTTCAACCAACCCCAAGACTTTACAGTTTTATAGGAGTCAACAGAGCTCACACCAGCTCCATAGATGCAATTTCATGGATGAGGATACTGAGGCAAAGTCATTTGCCCAAGAGCACATGACCTTCATTGGCAGAAGTACAGCTGGAAGAATTTATGCTCTTGACCACTAAGCTAAATGTTTAAGCTTGTTTCATGCCGCCAATAGTTAAGCGGCATCTTAAGCACTCAATATTGATTACACCACTACCCTGAGTCTACTTGTTAAATGTCTACTCAAGAGAAAGAAAACCATAGGTCCGCTCAGAAGCTTTTATGTAACCATTCATAACAGCATTATACATAATGGCAAAGTATAGAAACAAACTGGCTCATCAACTGTTAAGTAAATTAATTATGGTATGTCCCTTCAATGGGCTACTATTCAGCAACGAAAAGGGAGGAAGCACAGATCCATGCTACAACATGGTAAGTGTACATGGTCGGATAAAAACCTGCTTGTTGTCAGAGCCCATCCAAACAAAATTTCTGAAAAGGAAAAACTACAGAGCTGGAGGACATCCATGATGGCTTAGTCCTAGGGAAAGAAGCAGGGGCGGCTAACATGGGCAGCTGGGGACTCTGTATGGAATGATCCAGGGCTGGACTGTGGTGGTGGCTGTGCTATCACATAGATGTAGTAGCTGACCTGGATGCCTTCAGCACGAGCTGCATATTAGACCTCAACAAAGCTGTTCAGAAAAACAAAAGACTGCACTTTGCAGGCCTCTAGACTCAGGTGAGACCTATGGTCTGGTTCCCAGCAAGACTGCGGAGAGTCTGCACCTGGCTGGCCATTTACAGACTGCCAGCTCCATCCAGGACTGCTGTCCTCGAAGGTTGTTCTGAGTCCAGGCTGCTTCTCCAGGTCTCAAGCTCTATTGTCACCATAGGCAAAGCTCCTAAGGGATGGAGCCCAGATGTACAGTAACCTATGGATTTATTAAAAAGTAGATCTTTGTAAACTTCCTAGTTGCCCCTCCCCCATCCAGTTTTGAGCATTGGAAAACCTAGGTTTCATCTGTAAACTGAGATGACTAACTTCTCCTTCTGAGCCTCAATTTTGCCATCTATGAAATGGGATGGCAAGATTTGCTTTGCATTTCCAGCTTTGAATAATGGGAAACAAGATGACATTTACCCAGATTAAGACTTACTTAGCTTCAGCAAACGGATTAAATATGTAGTCATCCAGGCCTCCTGCAGACTGGGGATACAAAGGAGCCAGATCCAGATCTCTCCTGAGGGATTCTGAATTCACAGTCAGAAAGAAAGGTCACACCTCATCCCAAATCTACCTCATCCTGAGGGCAGTCACTCATCCCCTCCTACATCCCTGAAGCATCACCATTAGGGCCCCTTGTGTCTTTGAGGGTCAGGGCTAGTCTGCAGGATTGCCCTGTGGGTTCCTCTCCTAATGAAGCTAGCTCAGTCAGAAGGACTGCTGTTTCCGAGAGTGAGGACCCTTTCTGGAGCAGGAATGCTACTGCCAGGCCTGTCAGTAAAATGCTGATGTGTACAAGTCGGCTGCTTCTCTTGGTTTCTCGTGAGCTAGCACCTCCATTCAGAAGCGTGTTCCCCCGAAGTATAGCCCAGCAGGGAAGAGAACACTCAGGGCTTTGCTCTGCTCTGGTGGGAGTGGGGGCTCCCCACCTTTCAGGGGTGATTGCCACCTGAAATTTTATAGCTGTCACTTCTGTTCGCTTAAAAACAGAACTTGACGTAAACACACCTCCTTCCATCCCGGGCTCTGTCTTCCTTGACTCTGAGCCTTTTCCATGAAAAATGTACTTTTCCTTTTCGAGTTCTTTCTCTGAATGTTAAGGCTTTGAGATGCATGCATGAGGCAAATAGTCTATTTTCACTGTAATGCAATAGTCCACACCACGACTATAGCTACTGTGACTTACCCACTTTTCTCCAACAGCATGTGGGCTGCCATGGACCCATGGAATCTGCCAGTGTGGTGCGACTGTCCTTATGTGTATCTCAGGACACACATGTACGCATTTCCTCTAGTTTTGGGTCACAGGAGTACACAGTCTTCAGACAAGCAGGTACTGCTGGCGTGCCTTCTTCTGTGTTTGTACCTAAGACACATACACATAGGGAAGTAGAGCCCCCATCCTCATCTCCTGGCCAGCATCCAGCCTCGTGACTGCATTTACAGTCAGTACTTCTAACAGGTGCAGTTAGAATCTTAATGAAACCTTAATTCTATCTCCCTACATGTGTGTATGTGTGTGTCTCTCTCCCTGCCTGTGACTGCATGTGTGGGTGTCTGTGTGTGTGTGTGCGTATGCTGAGGGCAACCTTGGCTGTTCCTCTGGAGCCATCACCTTGTTTTGGAAGACAAGGTCTCTCTCTGGCCCTGTTCACTGATTGGTGTGTACTGTGTGTCCAGCTATCCCTAGGGATCTTCCTGCCTCTACCTCCCCAGTACTGGTATTGCAAAAACACACTATGCTCAGTTTTTATCGTGGGTGCTGGGGATGGATCTCAGGTCCCTTATGCTTTGTGGCAGACACTTCATCTATGGAGCCATCTCCCCAGTTGAGTTGATCAAACTTTTGTATGTCTATGAACCATTTGGATATCCTGACTGACTTTTAAAAACTGATGACGCCTCATCACTACAGATGAGGAGCTCATCATTTTAAAATATGGAGATGGGGTCTCCCACAGAACCTGGAATTCACAGGTTAGGCCGGACTTGCTGGCCAGCAAGCCCCAGGGATCCTCCCGTCCTTGCCAGGCAATCTCTTTTTGAACATACTTCCATTCTACTTTTGCTGGCGCTCTCATAGTCCCTTAGGATTCTGCCCAGGGAATTCAGCCTCTCCTCCCAAGCATCTTGGGTGCCTCTCAGTGACAGGGAATCCATATTGCATGGTGACCACTGACAACTCCTACATCCTCTGCTGCAGGAGGAACCATGACACAGGCCTGGGCCTTGTCCAACTCTGAATCCAAGAATCTCAGATAGGGTCTGACATAAGTGGACACTCAGTGAAGGTTTTTAATAAATCGAGGCAGGAGTGAGCAGGTCTATCTGGCTTTTCATCTAACATATTCTCCATGGTACATAAGCCAAACCAAACCCTCCACAGCTCTGCCAACTTTAGAGTTATTGGCTAAGTAATCAGAGAGCGTTTAGGGGCTCTGTTTTCATCCATAACTTCATAACTAGGTGGTCTGGGATTCAGTTAAGATACCCTGCTCTTTATCATTTCTGATTGCGTGAGCTAGGTGACCTGCTTGTTTGCTAGTTCATCTGTTCTCTTGTTTTTGATGACTGATGTAGTCAAGGGTGGGACGTCATCTTTCTTCTTCTAGTTAAGCTTCTGAGTTCATCTTTGATGGCTATAGCTGATCCATTTAAAATGGACCAAAGGTGAAGGTGTGAGCTGAAGTTAGCTCTGTTCCAGGAGGGAGCCAGGAGTACCCGAGCTGAAGTTAGCTCTGTTCCAGGAGGGAGCCAGGAGTACCCGAGCTGAAGTTAGCTCTGTTCCAGGAGGGAGCCAGGACTCCCTGAGTTACCAAGTGCCAGCGGTTGCCCTCACTGTGCTTCATTGTACATGTTCTAATTTAACCATATAAAGTTAACTCTTTAATCTCTATAGTACTGATTACTTTCATTCAAGAATGTATCTGTGCTGCCTGTGTGTGTGCTTAAGGCCACAAAGTTTTGATGATTGTTGTTTTAAAGTCAGATGAGGGACATCACCCTGCCGCTTTCACTAAGTCGTGAATTCTTTGCCTAAAAATATTTATTTATTTATTTATTTATTTATTTATTTGTTTATTTGTTTATTTATTGTGTGTGTGTGTGCCTGCACACATGCAATGGAGCACATGTGGAGGTCAGAAGACAGCTTCCTTGAATTGTTTCTCCTTCCATCATGTGGATCCTGGGGATGGAACTCAGGCCATCAGCCTTGGGAGCAGCCACTTTTACCCACTGAACCATCTCAATGGTCCAAGTCTTGAATTTTCGGTAGGTTGGTTGTCAAATAATTGCCTCTGGATGTGATTGAACTCCTGGAGTGCCCTTGTGTGGCTAAGGGAGGAAGGTTAAAAGGAGCCAACCTTGCACAACTCAGTGAAAGATGTGAATGACGGAGGAAAAGGGATAAACACACAGGGTTCTGTAGTCAGAGCACTGGACTGTGGGGTGGGAACTGTTGCCATCAGCAGAGCTTTCTAATTTTTTTTTTTTTAAAAAGACACCATATCTCATTGGCCTAAAAGTCACCAAGTAGGCTATGCTAGTTGGCCATTGAGTCCCAGGGATCTTCCTGTCCCCACCACCCCTGCACTTGAATTGGACTTACTACTATATCCAATAGTCAGCCTTTAAAAGAGAAGATTTTTAAAAATACCATAAAATGTGATGAAAGTAATGCCATAGTATTATAAAAACCTGGGGGGAAAAAGAAAAATTCTTTTTTAAAAATAAAGATCACATGTTATCTGTACTCAGCAGTAAAGAAATCCTGCTCACATTTGGGGGGACTCTCACAAATGTTTTCCACATGTAAATATGCATATATGTTAGAATGTGAATAGGTCATTGTTGAGTGCTTTCTTCCCTTCGTAATCATGTAGACACTTCCTCAAGAGCATTAAACATTCTCTAATAGTCTTTGTACCTGAACTAGCATTTCATAGTGCAGATACCCCAATTAAGCTTGTTCATGTGTAGGCTTCTAGCTGCTGCTGCTGCTGGCTCAATGTAAATCCTACTGTGAAGACCACAATGGCATCTCTGTTTGATACCTCTGTGATTATTAGTGACCACAAATTCCTAGAACAAATCAGTGGAGGTTTTGTTGCAATCTTTGGCCAGGTCATGGTAATTTACCAGTGGGCACACAGCCAATGAGAACGCTTCTGCCTCCTGCCTTTCACCCAGGCTGCTGCCTCTTCAAGAAAACGACAAAAGCCAAGGGCCAGGGTGCACATTGCTTCTTCATGTTCCTGCCTTAGCCAGAGATGGGGTCTCCTCTCTTCCATTCATTCAACCATTTTTCAGGCCTTGTGGTAAATTTTTTCAGAAAATTAGAATGTGGATGTGCAGGTCACAAACTTGGTGTCTATGGCCCCTGGAAACCCTCGGGCCAGCCACCAGTGGGTTTTAATGGTGTCTGGTCCAATCAATGCAAAGAAGCAGCAGCGCTATGAACAACCAGTCTAAGCTGGGCATAGTAGCTCACACCTGTGATCCCTGCACTTATGAGGCTGAGGCAGGAGAATTGCCAGAAGTTCGAGACCAGCCTAGGCAACAAAACAGGCACGAACACAAAGCAGAGCAAATCCTCCAGTTCCACAGTTTCCTTTAGAAGGTGATGTCCCTGAGTCTCTGGGAGACTCAGATGGCAGAGCTGGTTCCTAGGGAGAGATTTAGGATGCGGCTCTTGCCTTTGGTCTTCAAGGTTCTGGATTCAAATCTTAGCTCTACTGCCTTCCTTTGAGTGAGTTGTTTCAGTCTTTCTGATTTGTAGATTGGGACAGGATTAGAGATGAGTCAGGAGTCAGTGATGGTGAAGTGCAATGTCTCATTAACCCCCTCCCTCCTCACTTTGGGTCCCTTGGAGACAGGAACTTTGTTTTATTTACCTGTCTTTCCTCGGCATATGCCGTGGCACCCAAAGGACACAGTGAGCTCTTGAATTCATTAAAGAAGGAATCTTCAAAGCCTGGGGCTGCGGTGACCTCAGAGAAAACCCGGCACGATAGGCCCTTTGACATGACCATCTGTGTGCTGCAGGCTACTCCGTCATCCATTCTGGTTGCAGGAGATGGGAAGGGGGTCAGAGCAGGGCTTGCAACATAGATACATCAGGAAGAGCATGTGTTTTCTGGCTGGGAATGTAGTACAATGTTAGAGGGCTTTGCCTAGCATGCACAGAACCCTGGTTTGATCCCCAGCACTGCATAAACCACATGGTGGTATACTCAACGGGAGTTCAAGGTCAGCTGCAGCTTCACAGTCTGAGACCAGTGTGGGCTAAACAAGACGCTTTCTGAAGAGCAGTCTATGTTTGCTTTCCATGCTGTAAACATTTTCTGTGTTTACAGTTTCTATGGAAACTGTAATGGTTCCATCCACTGGAGCAGAGGTGCTGAGGTCTATCTGATGACTAAGCAACTTATTCTGGCTGTAGCCTCTGCTTTTCCACCTTCAGCCACNGGCTGCTTGACTCTGCCCCTTTGTCCAGCCTAGATAGGTGCAGTGACCAGCTCAGCTAGCTGGGGGTTCCTTGTGCAAGCCATGTGTATAAGGGGGCATTCTGGCTCCTCGGTTACTGTTCTGGGATTTAGAGAGTTTGCCATGGACCTGGGTACTGACAGTCATAGGGTGCTTTCTATGCATTTTATTCAATATTTTCATATAATATATTTGAATCACTTTCCCCCAATTCCTCTCATACCCTCCACAACTCTGAGACACCCAACTATATGCCCCTCACCTTTCTCTTCAGGAAAATCAAAACCAAGAACAAAACAAGAGAAAATCAGAACAAACAAAACCAAAAAGACAAAAAACAACAAAACAACACAATTCTAGCACCTTATGATGTTGTTAGCACGTCTTGCTTCTCCGCCCCCAACTAGTTTGCGTTGTATTGACCAACTGCTCCCAGGCATGGGAGTAGCTGTTGATCTACCCGCTGACTCTCCACTGCCCTGGAGTATGGTTGGTCTACCTGCTGACTCTCCACTGCCCTGGAGTATGGTTGGTCTACCCGCTGACTCTCCACTGCCCTGGAGTATGGTTGGTCTACCTGCTGACTCNACTCTCCACTGCCCTGGAGTGTGGTTGGTCTACCTGCTGACTCTCCACTGCTCTAGAGTGAGTGTGGTTGGTCTACCTGCTGACTCTCCACTGCCCTGGAGTGTGGTTGGTCTACCTGCTGACTCTCCACTGCTCTGGAGTGTGGTTGGTTGGTCTACCTGCTGACTCTCCACTGCCCTGGAATGAGTGTGGTTGGTCTACCTGCTGACTCTCCACTGCCCTGGAGTGTGGTTGATCTACCCGCTGACTCTCCACTGCCCTGGAGTGTGGTTGGTCTACCTGCTGACTCTCCACTGCCCTAGAGTGAGTGTGGTTGGTCTACCCGCTGACTCTCCACTAGAGAAAACTTATTTTCCATTTTTTAGCAGGTATCAATTGCAAATGACTTTTTGGTTAGTTGTGAGAATTTGTGCCTACTTCTCCTTCTCAGTGCTAGGATTTTGTCTGGTTTGAATCTGTGCAGGTCTTGCGTGTGCTGTCACCATCTCTATGAGTTCATACGTGCATCTGTCTTGTTGTACCTGGAAGACACTATTTCCTTGGAGTCATCAACCATCTCTGACTCTTACAACCTTTCTGCTTCCTCTTTTGAATAGAGTCCTGAGACCTGAAGGGAGGAGTCTGATGAATTTGTATGTTTTAGAGACGTATTCTGGTTATAGAGAGGCACATGTTTCATGTTTATCAGCTATAAGTGCATAGTACATCTGTGCATTTTATTATTATCAACTATGTATGCATGTAATATATGTTATGTGTAGCAATTATAGGCATGTTAAGTATTTATATGTATCTGTGCCTCATATGTAAGTTATATATATATATATATATATAAACTTCTGTATATTGTGTACATGTACATGTCTGACTTTTAGGCTTTGTGTAGTGTATGTATAAGTGGCATCATGAGTGTGCATATGTGTGTAACACACCTGACTCTCCCAAAAGCCCTGTGGTGGGAGACAGTTCAGCCAGAGCTTAGCAGGAGCACCCATGTCTGTTCCATCTCCAGCCCTGGGCAGACCTCTATTCTGCACCCCCTTCAGTCTCTAGCATCTTTCTATTCTGCTGTGGTCCATAAATCAGCACCTTCTGGCAACTCCACGGAAGGTGGAGTCTCCAGCCCCATCTGGAACCCAGTAAATTAGAATCTGCATTTCAGTGAGAGCCCCCCGATCTCAAGGTGAAGCTTAGCCTGTCTCTGATTATGTTGCCCCTGCATAAAACCCTTCCCACAATAATCCCTATAGCAGGCAGAGCAACAACCCTCCAAAGGAGTCCATGTGCCACCTGTAGGCCTGTGTCAGGAAATGTGGCAAAGAGGAATTAAGGCTACAGGGGAAGGGACAACACCCTGGGTTTGGGGTTGGACCCAAGAGATCCACAAGGTTCTCTGAGTGGAAGAGAAAGAGTAAAGTAGAGGCTGGAGCTGTGTGAGTGGAGGTGACTTGACCAGCCTTCTTCAGAGGTCTGGGAGTTGGAGGACGGAGTCACAAGCCAAAGGATATGAACACCCTGAAGGGGCTGGACACAGCAAGGGGGCAGATTTTTCATTTAAAAATTCCAGAAAAATCCTGTCTTTGCTACCTTGATTCTTATTACAGCGAGACCTTGTTGGCCTTCTAACCTCCAGAGCTGTAAGATGCTGAATCTTTGCTGATCAGAGCCACTGAATTCGTGTGATTGATAAAAGCAGAACTTCTTATCAATCCCAGTGAATACAGTCACTCCTCTGTGAACCTCTGCTCCTGCCTGGTCTCTTAGACCTTTGCTCTTCTCACTCTGACCTCATGCCTTCAGGGTGAGAACGTGAGGTGGGACTCCCTGAGGATCCGGGTTACTCCCCCAGTACTTAGCATTGTGCCTGGCTGGCGGGCTGAACTCGAGCTCCTGACCCTTGTTAAAGAAGTTCACGTGACCTCGCTCCTGGTTAGCATCAGGCAAAAAACTGCCCCCTTCCCCAATCCACCATGTGCAGGATGCAGCTATGGCCATGAGAAGGGGTGCAGTAGAGACCAGCCAAAGCCTGTTTTGGCGTTCTCCTGCTCTTTCTCTGCCCAGGCAAGTTTCCACACCTCCCTGGGTCTCAGTTTCCCCATCTGTGAAACAAAGAGGTCAGACCAGGTGAACCCTACATCACCATTAGCAAGAACATTCTAGCATGTCTGAGTTCAGTTTGGCCCTGACTTTGTGACAAATGAGGGCATCCATGTGACTGAGCAGAACCCAGCCTGGCCATCTGGTCCCAAGCATGTCTCACTGATGGTCCATTCATGAGCTGGGCCCAAATCTGCGGGACAACTGTGTATATTTGGTACCAAACAGAGACTTCAGCTGCTCTAGCTGCCCAGTCAAAATGCCAAATTACTCATTCTCCTGCAGAAAGCACAGGGAAAAACGAATCATTTCTCTCTGCACAGTTTTTCCATGTGACAAATTTTCTAATTTTACTTCAGGTTAAGCCGACTCCAGCCGATGGCCTCATTTCAGAGTCTCCCGACCCCCTTTTGAGATTTGAGTTTCCTGATGAAAAACACACAATGGCTTTTTGTTGGTTTAATATTTGCAAGTGTGAGGTGGTACCAAATTGGCAACTGAACGCCTTCCTCTTCTCTGCTCTGTGATGCCCAGCAAGGACTTCTTAGTCTAGTTGTTTGGTTCTAGGCCTGGCCTAGAACCAAAGTTCACTCTTTGGATGCAGACACTTTTATCTGAAGGGAGGGGGACAGCAGCTGCTGAGATGGAGCCCGTATGGCTGGATGGGAAATATGGTTACTGGGCATGTTTCTAAGGGCAGCTGGTTCCGTGAAGGCTGCTGGGATGGGGACTCACACCTGCTGCCAGCTGTGGGTCTGGCTCGGGTGCTCTGTGCATGGCACAACTGGGGAGCTTTGAGCATTGGAAAGAGAATGGCAGCTGTGTTTGTTAGACATGAATTCTGCCTGTGTGGCATCTGCGACCTGCCAGCACTGTCTTCCACCTCTTTGCCACCCTTGGAGACATACGTCTCTGAAAGTCAGGCATCCCCTCTCTCTGACCTCTGGCTCATTTCTGTGCTTGCAGAGAGGCTGTCTCAAGCGCGTGTCCTATCGTGTCCCTTCTTCAAATCCCTCTGTGCTTTCCATTACAGCAATGAGCTCCACACTGCCTGAGCTACAGCCAAACCCCCCTCCTCTCCCATCTCTCCCAGCCTCTGGCTCCAGCCATGCTGAACTCCTTGCTGGTCTCTGAGATCACACACCATCTCCTTTCTCAATCTCGCCAGTTTTTCAGTCTTGCTCCTTGACTTGTGGTCCTTGAGCCAGCAGCTCGGGCATTACTCTGGAATGCAGGGTTTGGGGTCCTTCCCTAGAGCAACAGCATCAGGCTCTGTGCTTTAGATGCCCCTAAGCAACACATTTGATGCCAAAGTGTGATCCACAGAGCTCTGAGCACTGGACAATGGGGAGCCTGGCTCTGAGTGCTAGTCTGGCAGAGCTGGCTTGGTTCTAGGCTGGTGACAAGTACCAGCTGGTGACCTTGAATGGCTTACTAATCCTCTCCAAGCCTCAGTTTCTTCATCTGTAACAGTAGGGCTAAGAATAGGATTTATCTCAGGCTACTTGTGATCAGCAAATGCATTAACCCCCGCACCTCAAGCTCTTAGCACAGTGTAGGGGGTAAACAGTAAGGGGTGAAAGGTCTCAGATATGGGGTTTGAGAGGTACATAGACAAGATGTTGGGAAGTGTGGAGTTTATTAGAACATTTATTAGCTCCCTGGACAGACAGACAACAGCATGGTTGGGGGTTTGAAGGGAGGAAATCAGGGCCCGTGTGGCAGAAGTGAGGGTCTCTTTTACTGAGGAAGGGGCAGGTTTTACAGCATAGCCTGGTGGCTTCAGATTCTAAGGCAAGAGCAGGGAAGGGGATGGGAACAGGACGTGTGGTCCCCAATACCAGCTTTAACATAAAATCAGATCCTGGCACCCGGAAGTATGTCAGCCAGGAGCTCACAATGCCCAGCTCAGTGCTTTGTTTTAGATAACTGGGGGGAGGGGCTGCTGAAGGTTTGTAAACTCATCCATTTGTTCTTTCCTTTTCACTTAAACAATTCTGGACAGCTTACAGCATGCAAGGCTATGTATGACGTACCGGATGTAAAATGGTGGACAAGGCAGGCCTGGCTCCAGGGAGGGATGCGGACACTAACAAACTGTGCAAGAACAATTCTCTGATACTGATAAATGGCAAACAGGGGTCTGGAGAAGAATAGGAGCCAGGCATGGACGCGCATGCTTTTAGCTTAGGACTCAGGCAGGAGGCTTGCAAGTTCCAAGCCAGCCTGGCCTCATGAAAAACAAAGGTACAGGGCCCTATGAAAGCACACATCTGGATGCTCTCATCTGTTTGAGGGCATCAGGGAAACCTCGCCAAGGAGTGACATTTAAGATGTTATCCCGAAGGTGAACCAATTTAGTCAGGGAAGGGTGCCGGGTAGGTTGTGCTGAGCGATCCAGATTTCCAGTTGAAGGGATCCAGATGGGGGAGAGAGTTAAGAACTGGCCTGCTGGGACTGGAGGGATTGTTCAGTGTTTTACACTGGGTATTATTCTAGAGAACCGGGTTCAATTCCCAGCACCCATATGTCATATCACAATGGTCTGTAACTCCAGCCTCAGGGGATTCCAGCACTTCTTCTAGAGGCCACCACAGGTCCTAGGTACCCACATGGTGCACAGGCATACACACAGACAGCATACTGTAGACATAAAATAAAAAGTTTTTAAAAGTTTTAATGGAATGGCTTGCCTTGGCTGAGCACTTGAGTGTAAGGAGACAGAAGGGACCCTGGGAGGAAGGTGGAAATCCCATTGATAGCCCAGCCTTGCTGTCACGGCCCTTCAGGCTCCATGTGGTGTTCACGGCCAGGGCTTGGGATAGAATGAGAGCCTTGGACCCTGGAGATGTGCAGAGTGGGTTTGGCTATCTGTCTTGCTTCTACCTCTGCTTATAAGAGAATGCACTAATTCCAGTGGAAGATAGAGGGGCTCCAGTACCGCCGCCGGAAAGGGACAAACTTAAGAGACTTACAGAGAAACATTGGAGAAGCAGGACTGGAGTGAGAACCCTGAGCCATGGGCAAGAGCTCCTCTCAGGCCATCCCCACTGCAGGCTGAGAGGTGGAGAAGGGCATGGGAAAGTGACCAGGCCCTCAGTGCAGTGGTACTAGGTGCCTATCTGCTCCTCCCTCTCTGTAGATAGTGTTGAGAATGTACACATGGAAGTGCATTGAGTGAGCCCTGGGCCCTCCTGGCTGAGGTAGAGGAGGGGAGGGTCTGGATGGGAAGGCAAAGGAGCGACTCCTTCAGAGACAGCTGCACCTGTGGGAAGAGAGCCCTGCGCTACCCCCTCCCTGTGTTGTCCCTTCAGACCGCTGTGTGGTGGTTCCTGGCTGGGTGACAGAGGCCTGCAAAGAGCCTCATTGTTTATCTCCTGGAGCATGTATTTTACTCAGAGGTTGGGAAGTTGGGGCCAGGGACCAGTCACAACTGGGGACTAATCCAGACCATCACTAGGGGAAGCAAACACCTGTGTGTTATGACGCAGTAGCTGAGGGGCTATGAATCAGGCTGCTCTCACTGAGTCTCCAAGCTCCTGTGGCTCACTGGCTAAGTCAGGCCCACAGGTCTGAGGTCCTCTCTCTTATGACCTTGGGTAGAGATTTTTTTTTTTTAAGTAGATCTGAGGTTCCCAAATCATGGAAGAGGCACAAATTACTGTCCAGGGTACCAGGACCTATTCATGCAAAAAAAATTTCTCCATTCACAGCATTTGTGTGTTTTGGGGGAATGTAGTATTTGATGACAAAATGGAGACCACCATGGTCCAAAGCTCTTGTCAGAGAACTCTCAGTTTCAAAAGGATTTGCCTCTGTCACTTCTAGACCTCCAACATCCAGAATGGTGCCAGCCATACAGCAGGTGTTCTGCAAATGCTTGCTGCATGAATAGCGGAGAGAGAGAGAGAGAGAGAGAGAGAGAGAGAGAGTGTGTGTGCACGCTAATGGCCTTGAGAAGCTTGCCTTCTCAATCTGTGTTTACCTTTCCAGGAATCAGTGAGTGGGGCTGCTCTCACGCCTGGGAAGCTTGGGTGGAATGTGAAACATTCAGGTCATGAATATGCATGCAGGACTCCAGCCAGTCCAGCTCTGAAGTTCAAGATTTCAAAGAATCACCCTTTGGAGGCAGCCTCCTACCCAGTGTGGTCTGTGCTGCACATTGGTTCCTTGTGGGTGAAGGCACAGTTTGCCTTTCATGTGCCTTGCCTGGCTGGGCTATCTTTCTAATAGGTCCTGCACATCCCTGATATTCATTAGACCCTCTGGGAACTAGAAGACAGAAAATGTTGGGTATTGGGGACTATCTCTTTGGGGTTTTCTAAATTGCAGCTGGGAAAAGGAAGGCTCAGAAAGAACAGCCACTGTATATCATCAGTACAAGGTTTCAGAACTTAGTCTGCAAGTGTCTGCTGCTGTCTGGGTGAGTGCATACCCTGTTCTTGAAGTTCCAAGAACACCTGAGCACAGGTGAGTTGTCTACCTGTCCCCTCTCAGGAGGGGACTAGCCTTGGCTAGCACTCAGCTCAGCAAACATTAGATGGACTTCGGATCCCAGCTCAGGTACTTACTTATGTTGTTACTGGAGTACCTTACTCAGATGCCGGATCCACATCTGGACAGAGGAGCAGGAGAAATCCTGCCTCCCAGACTGCGATAGTCAGCAGGGGATACCGAGCCTGAGGAAAGCTGCTGGCCAGCACTGGGTGCTCCTGGGACCTTGGACCTTACTCTCCTGGGCAGCAGCAGCCTTGGGAGCTTCTTGAAATACCAAAGCCTGGGCCTCATCGCCTAACTCCCACTGGGGTAGAGGGCAGTATGTTCAGAAGCTCCCTGGGGCTTCAGCTCCCCAGACAAAGTGAGGAGCCCAGGGTACCCATGCTGTAGAAGCAGGATCACGTCTGTTCTGTCCTCTCTGAATGCACAGGACTGGCAGTGACCAGCACTTTCTAGTCATGGTCCACCTGACATTTACCTTGCAGTGTTGTCATGAGAGCTAGGTACAGCATCATCTCCGTGCCCAGATAAAGAGACTTATAAGCTCAGAGATGTTGAAGAAATAACCCAAGGTCCCCTGGCTAGGAAGCATAACACAGGGTCTTGCTGGCAGGTCTCTCTGGTATCCACATCCATATCTTTTTCTCTGCACCATGCTGGGGGAAGCTGGTCATCCTCTGGTCCTCTAAGGTCCCTGTCTCTTCATTCAGTTTCTGATGCCTTAGCACCTTGCTGATTTTCCCACAGCATCCTAGAGGTCACAGACTCTTCCTCCAGGAAACGTTTGGAGATCGTCAAGCTGTCCTTTCATCTAGTTAAACAAGAGTCGGTCTGTTTCAAAATATGACTTCAAGGTCACCATCTGTCCTGGCTGTCCTCTTAAACTCTAATCCCAGTTCAGGGCCAAACCCTCCCTCAGCATCTCTCTGAGGGCAGGTCTCTTGGCATGATTGGGCCAGGAAATTTCTACAAAGTTATAGTGTGTTTGATGACAGCTGCAGAACACACTTGAAAAAAACCATTTATTGTTTATTGTCCCCTCACCAATAACATCCAAATCATTGCATGAGGACCTCAAGCCCAGGGACAGGTTCAATGCACTCATCTCGCCAACAAGCATCTCTTTGCTGTCTACCAAGCACCTTGCAAGGTGTTTTGCTATCTCTCCTTTCTTTGGAACCATGGGTGGGCGTGACCAGAATGGCTTGGGGATTTGACATTGTAGGGATTTTCCCTCGTCATGACATCAGCTTGGACCTTGCTTTGCTCATCTTGGGGGATCTGGCATTTCCCGAAATCCTTCCTAGCTTTCAAGGTGACTCTGATTTGTCTTTGCTTTAGAGAGCGTAAACATGATTTCACCCTGCCTGTTACAGCTGTGTGCTCACTCTGCTATAGCAACTTGCTGGACCCGGCTGGCTCCACACCAGTGCATCTGTGGGGATGCCTCGGGCCGTTCCCAGGGCAGCTTGATTTGCCCCAGGCGTCCATGCCAAGTGCCGAGAGACTGCAGGCAAGT
>LOEQ01000135.1:218690-231751 GCA_001685075.1 Bramus lutescens | reverse complement strand
GGGGGTTATGCCGTTATATCCAGCTTTTATGTGAGCTGGGGATCCGAGCTCAGGTCCTCACGCTCTCACGGTAAACACTCTGCTGACTGAGTTATCTATCGCCCCAGCCAGCTATGTCTTCCACTGTGATTAAATATACATGGTTTGCCGTTTTGACCTTTTGAGTGCCTCCATATTACTCTTTATACTTTTCTATACGACCAACTGTTACACACACACACACACACACACACACACACACACANGGGGGTTATGCCGTTATATCCAGCTTTTATGTGAGCTGGGGATCCGAGCTCAGGTCCTCACGCTCTCACGGTAAACACTCTGCTGACTGAGTTATCTATCGCCCCAGCCAGCTATGTCTTCCACTGTGATTAAATATACATGGTTTGCCGTTTTGACCTTTTGAGTGCCTCCATATTACTCTTTATACTTTTCTATACGACCAACTGTTACACACACACACACACACACACACACACACACACATGCACACGCTAGCTGCTGCCTGTGGCCACCTTATCTCAGGGTTCTGTTGGCAATGGGGCACCTCTCTCTCAAGCTGAGCCTCACCCAGACCCCTGGAGAAACTCCTCTTCTCATCAGATCTGCAGAAAAAAGTCCACTGGAAGTCAGGCTGGCTATGGCCTGCAGGTCTCCTCCCCTTCACTAGCTGGGTGTCGTCAGGCCAGGATTTCAGGTCCTAAGTCTCAGTCCTTCATCCATAAAAAGGGATAGCAGCAGTTGCAGCTGTGAGGACAAAGAAAAATAACAGATGAAAAATGGCAGTAGCTGCTCTGTACAGGGAGCTCAAGGCCAGAGGCAGCCCCAGCTCAGCACAGTGGGGTGGATCCCTGCTCAGGGGCCTCTTGACTATTGTAAATGACAAAGGTTTATTGGGTCTCTACTGATTTTGGCTAGGGCCTACATGGATGGTGGTCTGCTTGACTTCTCTGGTGCTGCAATAAACATTGTGACCAAAATCAACTTGAGGAGGAAGGGGTTTATTTCATCTTAACCCTTCCAAGACACTACCCATCACAGATGGAAGCTGGGGACAGGAACGCAAGGCAGGAGCTTGAAACAGAAACTACAAAGGAACTCCGCTTACTAAATGCTCCTAAACCAGCTCAGCTTGCTTTCTTATATAGTCCAGGACCTCCTGCTTTGGGGTGACACCACCCACAGTGAGTTGCCAACTCCCTATAGCAACTAGCAGTCAAGAACATGTTCCCACGGACCGCACTGATAGAGACTGGAAGTCCTCTGAGGGATTCAGATCTTTCTAGCCTGTGTCAAGGTGACAGTTGAAGCTAACAGGAAGTGATGGTCTTAGACATTAATTCGGGTTGTCCTCTGACTTCCTCATGTGACAGAAGAATCTTAGCCATGGTTTAGGGGCTCTGACCACTGGCTGTAGCCCAGGTGGCCACTAGGAGATCTGTCCTGCCCTCTGGCCTTCAAGGAGGCTAGGACTCCATTCTGAGGCTCGTCATTCTAGGTCCTTTGCCCTGGCCAAATCCTCAGGACCTAGCTTTGTTTCTGAAGCCTTGTCCACAGGCTCAGTGATACTGGATGCGGTCACTCTGCCTGAGACCCGTATGCCTCTCTCACTCACTGCTGCCACTTCCACATCAGCTCAGGGATGTGGGCAGACCTCTGGACCAGCCTGTAGCTTTCATCCAGAGACAATGGTCAGACCTTGTTCTTTTCCAGGCCACTGCAGGGAACGTCTATCCACCCTACCAAAGGTGCTGGTGAAGAGCACAAGCTTGGCTCAGGGACTCTAGGACTGAATTCTGTGCTTGAATCTTGCTTGCCCATTGGTTAGATTCTGGCAGTCTTGGTTTTCTCAGAAGTAACAATGGAAATCACGGTACCTAACCTCGTGGGGATTCTTGTGACAATGAAATGAATTCAATTGCATAGAGTGCTCATAGCAGTTCCTCGTACAGAGAAAGAGCTGGGATATGGTTGATGGTGAGGATGCTGGGACTGCTGGGGCTGCTGCTGCCTCTGCCGCCGCCACCAAATGGTTACCACTATTGTGCTGAACTCCCGGGAACACTTGCCTTTGTGCCTGCTTTCCCGCTACGCTCTGAGGACCCCATTTAAGACAAAGCGGTGCACTCTGATTCCACTTCGTTAAGAGATCTCCAAGTTAATGGGGGGATGGGGAGCACTATATATTCTAGACATGATTTGTAAATGTTCTTCCAGACCATAGATCATGAGCCACTAGTGGGTAATCAAATCAATTAGTAAGTCTTTCCAGCATGGTTTTAATTTTAAAAAGAGAAAAGCAATAATTAAAGGGGAGGAGAAAAGGGTCAAGGGCCTAAGTGTTTGCAGTCACACTGGTGCTTTCAGAAACGGTGTTTCTGGGTTCTGTCCATGTGTGTTTGTGCACACTGCACATCGAATTCCATTATTGGAGGCTGCCGTTTAGAAAGTCTAGTTTCCGCTGATGCCCATGGGGTTCAGCTGTGTTTGTGGCTCCTTCCTTCTTGTTCCAGTGGAGTGGAATCATGGCCTCTCCTCCTCCCTGCAGGGTCGGCCTCCCAAGACCATCTGGACCTCACGGAGCTCATCGGTGTTCCATTACCCTCATCTGTGTCCTTTGTCACCGGTTATGGTGGTTTCCCGGCTTACAGCTTTGGGCCTGGTGCCAATGTTGGCCGCCCAGCCATGACCCTTATGCCACCTACCTTCTTCAAGGATTTTGCCATCGGTGTGGCAGTGAAACCCAGCAGCGCCCAAGGAGGCGTGCTCTTCGCTATTACCGATGCTTCCCAGACGGTCATCTACCTGGGCCTGCGGCTGTCCAGTGTGGAGGACGGCCACCAGCGGATTATCCTATACTACACGGAACCGGGCTCCCATGTGTCCCGTGAAGCCGCTGCCTTTTCAGTGCCGGTGATGACCAACAGATGGAATCGTTTTGCTGTGACCGTCCAGGATGAAGAAGTTGCCCTTCTCATGGACTGTGAGGAGCACAGCCACGTCCTTTTCCAGCGATCTTCACAGCCTCTGACCTTTGAGCCCCATGCTGGGATCTTTGTGGGCAGTGCAGGAGCCATGGGGCTGGAGACATTTACGGTGAGTTTCTGTTCACTCCCCAAGGCTAGAGAAGCTTGGGCATGAACTCCCATGCCCCAAGTAGTAGCGATGATCATTGTTATTTTATTCTTATGCTCTCTCAAGGCATGTACACTGTGTGGGAATTCTCTAGGCCTGGAAGTCAATGATCTCAGTACTCTGTCATAAACCGAGGCTGTCTAAATGTGGACATAAAGGCCCCTATCCTAAGCCTGGGTTTATTAGTGCATCCTGGAATCTCCGCACTCTGGAAACTGAAGCAGGAGAATCATGAAGTTGAAGCCAACCTGGGCTACATAGTAAGGTATAGGCCTGTGCGGAAAAATAGTAAGAAGCACTTTGTGCAGTGAAAGCCATGCCCGAAAGAGAGCCCAGCTTGCTGCTTTCCAATGATTTCACCTCTAGGTGTGAATGGCAATTGTGCTGAAATAATTTCCTTAGAGATGGATGCACCTGATGATTGGAATGAGGAGTAACTTCCCCTTCCTCTTTTGAACAGTGCGTCCTAAAACAAACAAAGCAGAAGACCAGCTTCCCTACCAGAAGGAGCTTCTGTTAAGCCATTCTAAAGAGAGTAACTAGGTTATCAGAGGTTTTCATTTAATGCACTTGTGTATTGAGCCAGGCTGCCTCTAGGATGAATCAAACACACGAAGGAAGGCAAGAGTCTTGGGTCTTTTCTGAAATCCCAGAATTCAGGTTACAGTGAGTCATGAGTTCCTGGTCAGCCTGAGCTACAGAGTGATTTCCAAGTCAGCCTGCAGATTGGAATTCTTTCTCAAAATTGGGCATGGTGGTGCACACCTTTAATCTCAGTATTCCAAACTCTGTGAGTTTGAGTCCAGCCTGGCCTACACTGTGAGTTCAGGGCAGCCAGAACTACATAGAGACTCTCTCTCTCTCTTTCTCTCTCTCTCTCTCTCTCTCTCTCTCTCTCTCTCTCNNNNTCTCTCTCTCTCTCTCTCTCTCTCTCTCTCTCTCTCACACACACACACACAAACTCAAATGAAAAAATAAACCCACCAACCACAAAGAAAAAAATACCACTAGAGGGCAGAAATTGAATTTATTTGTAGCTCGGGGGATACAGAGGCTGTGTATACATATTACAGAGGTGTACACACTGACTTTGCTGACTTTTGGAGACCAAGCATCAGATCTGGAGGGTCCTTGAGAGTGGGATAGGGAGGCTACTGGCAGTTCTCCAAGTGGCAAGAATGTCTAGCAAGGAAATTTCAACCTTTAGCGGGGTGGGAAGACACATTTCAGGGTCTGTGGTTGACCTGCAGGTACCCTGGAGACGGTAGGTAGTCCATATCCAATGGGAGCAAGCAGGGAGAGTCTCTTGAATAGACGGAGAGCCTGGGTGGGGTGTGCCCAGCTCTCCTGTCGCCTCCATAGACAACACACCGTCATACTAGCCCTTTCCAGTGCTCGTCCTCATACGAACACCCCCACCTTCTTTGGGCATTGTGATGTATACACGTAATCCATGCCTCTTATCTCTCTCTTCCCAGGGCTCCATACAGCAGCTTACCATCTATACGGACCCCAGGACCCCCGAGGAGCTGTGTGAAGCCCAAGAGTCCTCGGTGAGCCTCTGCCTACCCCCAACACTCTGTACCCTCATCCCCCCATCAGCCAGGGGAAGGCTGGTTGCCCAGCCATTCTCCCCACTCAGCGTCAGGCAGCCTAGAAGCCTCTCATCACGGCCAGCACTGCCCCGAGTCCTATTTTGGGCTTTTGGCTTTCCTTCATCCTTTAAAGCTCTTCAGCAGTCTCCTTGGAGTGGGGGCTGTGCGTCTTATGAGATGTTCCTGTGGCTGTGGCAGTCAATGGCCTGGTTTCCAGCCTTCCTGCCAAGAAGGGTGTCAGGATTCTAAAATCAGAGTTTAAAATGCTAAGATATTCTGGGTGTAAAGTCCTATAAAAATGAACCTAAATTTAGGTTCATTTTATGCTTGGCAAGTGAGTTGATTCCTAAGTTGGGGGTGGGGTGGGGGCCAGGGACGAAAGATGGCTCCTTCCTTCTTTCCTTCCTTCCTTCCTCCAGGGTTTGCTGGTTATGACAGCCCTGGGTATAGGCTGGGGATAAGGGGACCTACTTCAGGAACTGTCCCCTCCCCCATCATCTGACATATACCTGCAGACACAACTAAGTGGCAGAGCCTCAGAACCCACTCAGCAGGTCAGAGAGCAGGAGGGAGGAGCAGGGGGAGGAGCCGGAGGCCAGGCAGGCAGAGGCGCTGTCTGAAGGGCCTTCCAGGCACACAGGAGCATCATGCCAAAGCCAGATGCAGGCAAAGTGGTGTTTCCTGCGACTGTTGCTCTTTAAGTGATGTCAGCCTCTGAACAAATTGGAAGCCGGTTTCATTAATTTGGTGTTAAAAAAAAGAAATCTGTACACCAGAGATAGCATTTGGGCCGGTTTGAATGTCTGAACTCCTGAGCCTGTGACGTTCCCAGGGAGCTAGCAGAGGGGATAAGAGAGATGTCACGTAATTGTCTCTGTTCTGCATTCATGTTGAAGTATAAACAGCCCAGGGCACAGCATTCACTGCAGAGCCACAGCACAGACTCCTGGGCTGACATAGGGCAACCCTAGAAAACCACCTTGGATGAGTGCTCCCTGAGTGGGTTCCCGTGAGCACTTCGCACAAAGTGGGAACAAAGGGAGCCTGGGCACGGTTGGAAGGTGAAGTAACACAGACTGTAGCACTAATAGTGTGGATAGAAATAGAATAAACAACCGTACATACAGCATTTCCCACCCTGTCTCTGATGCCCATGTTATACATACGTGAACACACACATATACACAGGTTCAAATACTGCATATAATGTGTTCATGTGCACATCCATGTATGCGTGCATACCACACAAACACGTATATACATGCATATATGTGTTTACAAACATATACACATGTATGCATACCATACATATGTATGCAGACAGATGTATACCCATGCATATACATATATGCAACTGTACACATACATGCATATGCAAATGCACACACATGCACACACACTTTCCCTATAGGAGTCTGTTTGTCGGTCTCTGGCATGGTACATTCCCATGTACCCCAATGCTGTATAACCTGCTTTCCTGCTTTGTGTGTTGTTGTGGGATATTTGGACACTGTGAAAATGTATTGCTGTGGTTGGTGTAATAAAAAAGCTGAACAGCCAATAGGTAGGCAGGAGGTATAGGCGGGACTTCCGGAGACAGTGAGAACTCTGGGAAGAAGGCAGAGTTGCCAGTCAGACACAGAGGAAGTAGCATGAGCAGTACAGAGAGATAAAGTAACAAGCAAGGAAACAGAAGTTAGATTAAAATAAATGGGTTAATTCAAGTTATAAGAGCTAGTGGGACAAGCCTAAGTTAAGGTTGAGCTTTCATAATTAATCAGTCTCCGTGTCATTATTTGGGGGCTGGTGGGACAGAGAAAGACTCCTTACAGTGTGTGGCATGATGTATCTCCTCACAGGCATCTGGAGAAGCCAGTGGACTCCAGGAGATGGATGAAGTCGCTGAGATCATGGAAGCTGTCACCTACACTCAGGCCCCGGTGAGCATGGGTACCACCCCTGTGGGTACCCACACCCGAGCAAACATACCCGGGGCCACCTGCGTGGATGGCTATGAAAAGTGGGCAGAGGCAGCCGAGTTCTGGGCCTTGGAGAGCTTTCTCAGTCCCTCTGAACTTCTGCGGCCTATGTACTACAGAGCGATGATAACGTCACTTGTATCTTAGGTCACTGGAGATTTAGATGAGGCAGCTTGGGGTGAGTCTCAGAAAGTGACCGGCACGAGGGAAACAGCCCCGAATGATACTCAGTGCTGCCTTGGACCCACGCAAAAGCAACCCTCATCTTGGTGTTCACACTCTCCCTCATGGGGACGTGCTCTGCAGTTAAGAGGGAAAGGTTTGCAAAGTCTCAAGTCAGTCCATGGGAATGGCAAGGAGCACACAGACATACACACATGCCTGTATGTGTGCCTCTCTGTGTGTGTGTGTGTGTGTGTGTGAGAGAGAGAGAGAGAGAGAGAGAGAGAGAGAGAGAGAGATCTATGTATTAATGCATGTATTAGACTAGCAAGGAACATCTGAGCTGTAAGCAAAGAAAGTCCTCAGATTGGGCTCATCACTCCGTGAAGGCACTTCTAATAGAAAGCAGAGAGACAGTAATAAGGTGGAGACTGTAAGTTATAGACCTCAGGGATCAGGGATGCCAGCATGGCAGAACAGAGCCATAGTCCGCTAAAGCTAGAAGGACTTAGACATGTGCAGACAGATCCAGAGAGGAAAGCTGGGCAAGCTAGGCTGGAGCACAGATCTTCTGACATCTACCCATGGGTGTATGGTCTGGGTGGGAGTGTGGAAGTGTGTCCCCCAAAACCTTGGCCAATCTTGGCTGAGATAAGGACATCAAGGAGTCCATGTATTGCCTGGGGCAGTGCTGGAGTCTTGTGTGCCTATTAGGCACGTCCTGGGGACAGATCAGTGGGCCACATGCTCAGTGCTCTGAGCATGATGCTGCTTCGTGCTGTACATACATAACGTAGAGGGAGGAGCTGACTCAGATAGAGGTGATAACAACCCTTGGCAGTCACCAGAGAGGGTCTTAAAAGTGAGACCGGAACAACTGTTTAGGAGGGGAAGGTGAAGACAGGCATCTTGGGACAGGCAGAGGGGGAAGCAGAAGAGGGCTAGTGTTTCTGCAAATACGATTTCTTCTTTCAACCCCCTTCAAGGAAGGTGGCATTATTCGCTGCGCAGATGTAGAAATGGGTGCCCAGGGGATGAGCAGATATCCAGGGTCAGACAGTAATGGAGCCAGGAATCAAACCTCCTGGGCCTCTTCCTTTGTTAGAGTCTTAGAATTTCTATTGCTGCAAAGAAACACCATGACCAAAAAGCAAGTTGGGGAGGAAAGGGTTTATTTGGTTTATACTTCCATATAGCTGATCATCATTGAAGGAAGTCAGGATAGGAACACAAATGGTGGGAACCTGGAAGCAGGAACTGATACAGAAGCCATGGAGGGGTGCTGCTTATTTGCTTACTCCTCATGATTTGCTCAGCCTGCTTTCTTATAAAGCCCAGGACTATCAGCCCAGAGATGTCACCACCCACAATGGGCTGGCCTCTCCTCCATCAATCACTAATTAAGAAAATGCCCTACAGCTGGATCTTTGGAGGCATCTTCTCAATCGAGCTTCCCTCCTTTGAGATAACTCTAGTTTGTGTGTGTCAAGTTGACATAAGACTAGCCAGCACACCATGACATCAGGTACCGGGGCTGATGGCCAGCATCAGCCCAGAGAGGGTGTGACATCGATCTCTGAGGACCTAGAAAAGAGACAAAAGAAGTGTCTGGTGGTAGGGTGCCCTTGGAGTCTCTGGGGCAGCTCATTCTGTCCCTTTCCAAGTTCTTAGGCACTTGGGAGAAGAGCTATACACCCCAGTGCTACCCAGAGTAGGTCTTAGCCTTGGTGTCCCTGCCTACTGGCTTTCAGCAAGAGACCTACCCTTTCCAAGACAGCTTCCCCCATTAGCATGGAACATGCCTACTTCATGGGTTAGTATGACAGGTGGACAAACCGCCTGGTCCAAACATACAAGTAGTCCTTGGCACACAGCAGTGATGGGTAAAAGCTGGTGGTACCAACTGGCTGGCAAGTATTCCAAGAGGCCAAGGAGCTCAGGGCCAGACTCAGTGCAGCACACTGTGAGTTCCCTGTTCCTTTTGGGACCCCCTTCACACCTGCTTCTTCTTGGTGTCTTGTTATGCCAAACCCCTGCGGCTGCCTTTTGCTCTAAGAGGATTCCCCCAGGCCCCAACACCCAAATGCCAGATGCCATCCTCAGAGTTCTTGTGTACTTCTGCAGGTGTCTCGTTACCTACACAGGTGGCTCAGTCTTGAGACTCTGCTGCTCGGCCTTCAGTGGCATTTCAGAGGGGGCTCCTGAGGTCTATTATGTAGGAGCATGCCTGGAACAATCATGTTGTTGAGGCCACCTAGCCTGAAGGTGACAGAACCAGATGTTGGGCTATGGATCCAGAGTGTTCTCAGTCACTCCACCCTGAAGGGCTTTATGGCTTTTCTAGCACAGGGGATTCCTGCCACCCCCTGGTCCCAGACAGTCCTTCCTTTCACTGTCTGACTTCTTTCTTAATCAGAATCCCATTTCCCCATGCCCAGCCTTTATAGCTTGCCACTCTTCAGGACACGGAGCCGAATGGGCAAACTAACTGAACTAGAGGCAGCCTCCCTATTCCCACTTCCCGTTTAGAATCAGGGCCTTCGCTGTTCTGTGCCTGTCTCTCCAGCCAGGTCTGCTGCTGCTCACATACCTTTGCATTTATGGAAACCTTATCTTTGACTGAATTCGAATTGACATGGCTGTACCTGTGAGTCCCCTGTGCCCAGCTGTGCAGGACTGACAGAGGCCTTTAATAAGGAGCCTCCTGGGTGGCTTCCCTGGATGTTCAGCATGTTTGGAGTGAAGAACAAGAATGCACATTGGCAGAGAGCTCTATGGGCGATTCCCAGTCCCAGCCAGGCCTCCTTCCAGCCATACCTAAGGCCTCTTGGCTTCCCAGACATACCATCTGGGACTTCCTCCCAACAGCCCTGTGCAGTTCTGTTTGCCTGGAACCCCCCACTCCACCCCCACTCTTCCTTCCTTCTGGCAAATCCCTACCCACCTCAGGATCCAGGCTAAATCCTCCCAGTGAGGCCTCTCCTGCCATGCCCCCTCCCTGGCTTGGCCCTTGCTTCTGCTGTTCTGTGTCCCATAAAATAGGCTCCTGGTGTCTGGTCTGTGCCCCTCTGAGCTCTAAGGACCATGTATTCTTTATTCCTTTCTCAAGCCCCAGGATTTAGTTACCAAACTGGCACTCAGTGGGTTCCTAGAAACCTGTCTGTGGAATGAGGGCATCACATTGTGACCATGGGGGTCGTCAGAAAGATAAAACAAAACAAAACAAAAACACCTCCCTCATACCCTGAAAATGTACTAAAGTCTTTAAATATCTCTACATTGTCACAGCCCACACTTGGTTCCTTGTCCATGTCACCTCTGAAGCCATCAGTTATGTACTCAAGATGAGATACTTCACTCTCTCCCCAGCAGCTCCTTGGAGTCTCAGAGCAGGGCCCAGGTGTCTGTGGATGCCTGGATATGATTCACTGTTAGCTTTTGGCTGAAAGGCAACTCAAGGACTCACCTGAGATCTCTTTGAGTAACAGCCCAGCCTGTTTCAGGCTTGCCCTCTTGTTTGCCCAGCCTTACCCACTCCAGGTGTCTGTCCCTAGGCCCACGTATCTTACAAAGTACTCTTGCTTCCAGCAATTGGCACCCCTGGAGGCTACATATGGGCTTCCATGGGCTTCCATAGCTCCATCAGGGACCCATGGGAAACAGCTTCTTCCTGGACCCATCACAGGGGAAGAAGGTGTCTATCCCAGGATGGGTCAATCCCAGCTGGATTTTGCTGCTTTGCCTTGGGGATTCCCACTATTTCAGCACCCCTGCCTAGCTCCTGCCCTTTGGGCCTTTTCAGTGTCCCACCCAGACCTCCTGGGCTGGACCTCAGCATCCCTAGTCTAGACTCTTCCGGCCACTCCCACCCTCAGCACCATCCTTGTGCCTACATCCATGCCCACCTCTCCTTTCATTCCCCCTCTACTGTGCTGTTTCCACAGGCTCTGGCCCAGCTCAGGTACCTGAGGCCTGATGTCTCAAACACTCCCTCTATGCTGCGTTTTGCTGCCCACCTTCCACGTCTGGTCCGTACAGCCTTCCTTCACACGTTTGCTGTGGACAAGGCACTGCAGTAAATCGCTGTTAGTGTCTTAGGCTTGGGGCTCAGAGTCACAACTTCGTTCATCTCAATTGCAGCTTTCTAGTAATATGGAATATTTCACTACTAAAACACAGAAATAATCTTATGCATTTATAAAAAACATCTCTTTTCGTTTTTTCAGATCTGTTCATTTTTATTTTATGTGTATGGGGATTTTGCCTACACGTGCATCATATGTGTGTGGTACCCACGGTGGCCAGAAGAGGGCATCAGCTCTTCTGGAGTGACAGTCGTTTGTTAGATACCAAATGGGTGCTGGGAATTGAACCTGGGTCCTCTGAAGAGCAGCCAGTGCTCTTAACCACTAAGCCATCTCTCCATCCTCTTATTGTTGCATTGCACAGAGGAGAAAACTTAGGCCCAGTGAAGCTGTACGATTTGTCCAAAATAGGTCAGTCAACTAAATACAAAGCAGGCATTTGATCCAAGCCTGACTGTAAGGACTGCACCACGAACTCTGAAGTCACAGGGCTCCTGACAGTCCTCCCGGTTATGATGGACCAAAGAGCCACTATTTGCACAGTAGAGTCTAACATTAAGAAAAGAGCCTGTCCTTGCTAGGATGCACACAGAGTGCTGCAGTAATAAACAAGCCCTGAAACCGTAGCATTTAAACACAGTAGAGATGTGATCCTTTTCCACAGTCAAGTTCAACACTAGGTGGTTCCACTCAACCCTCCATTCTCTTCAGCAATCCGGAGCTTAGAAAATGAAGAGACCAAATGCTGACAACCTTGGTCTCGTGAACTGCTCTCAGCATCCAGGACTTTTAGGACCGGCATTCAGTTTCCTGCATGGATTTCCAATTTACTTTATTTCCAGGTGTTGGGTTTTGTATCCACCCCTTCCCCAGCTGGTAAGACTGGTTAAGACCTCGCCTGGCTGTCAGAGCCTCGTCCTCCGTGCTGCTCTGGGCTGGATTTACAGGGTGTTACCCGTGCAGCCCGACTCACTGACACAATGGCCCACACATTCCTGAACCCAGCATCTATCTGCTCTATGCTAGCCTGGGACTCAGGCATCACAGAAGTGTGGTCTCTGAGCTTAGAGACCTTAGTCTGATATCAACAATATCTCCCTGGACAGTGAGTGGGGATGGAATTACACCCAGCATGTACCTCTTTCAAGCCTGGGAGGTGTGATGCTGCCCAGAGACACTGCTAGCATAGGCATTCGGGATTATACGGGATTATTCGGGATTCTGTGGATAAATCACTTTCCATATTTTTTTTCTGCTTCACTGTTAAATAAATCCCTTTTTACTTAAAGGATTCTTTTTAAAGTAAATTTCATTTTTCTCTCTTCAGCCTAAAGAAGCACACGCCAATCCCATAAGCATACCTCCTACTTCATCCTCTCCTGCTGAGGACCCGGAGCTTTCTGGTGAACCTGTGCCAGAAAGAACCCCAGAAACCAACTTGAGCATCATTGGGCATAGCAGCTCCGAGCAAGGCAAGTCCTGACACACACATGAGAGTGCTGGTCTACCACCGAGTGATCACCACGTGTGTAACATACAGGCTCCCCTCACCATCTCTCCACCCTTCAAGGGAAGAATGACAGTCACTCCCCTCAAACACAGGAAACCAAGTCACAGAGAAACTAGGTCACCTAGCTGAGACCACGTGACCTGAGAGGGGCAGAGTTAGCACTTGCTCTCCAATGTCTAGGCCTTTAACCTTCAGACTTCACCTCTCCTCTCCCAACAGGAAAGTTTATAATAATCATTACTGCTAATTGAGTACCTAGTCCGTGGCAAGTGTGCACATACCTCTCCAGTCCCACCACGTGCCTTCTAGTCAGTATGGCTAGCTGCAGTTTTACAGGTGGTAAAAAAGCCAGCCCTTGCGAAGGGGGCAAGCAGCATATAAACTCACAGCCTCATCTCAGACTCTTTGCTTGACTTCAGCTACAAGCTCTCTGGGTCTCAGGGGTCAGCTACCTGATGGCCAGAGACTGGCATGGTCACCCAGCAGGCCAATGGGAGCCTAAAGAGGAGTATAGGCCTCAGGCCCTGCCTGCTGCCCCTCTGCTTCTGACACCGCACCAAGGTGCACAAGCAGAAGATCAGAGAACACATGT
>LOEQ01000135.1:190559-209185 GCA_001685075.1 Bramus lutescens | reverse complement strand
GAGAGAGAGAGAGAGAGAGAGAGAGAGAGAGAGAGAGAGAGAGAACATATAAAGAATAGCAGGGTTATAAGGAGAATGAGTAGCTGTGGTGGGAGAGAAGCCCATGAGCCAGAGGGAGTTTAGGGTAGGGGAGGCGGTGAGAAGGACCAGGATGATAGTGTGGACTCTGAAATGTGTAACAAGTACATGTGATGCTGAGGGAGCCTGGAAGCAGCAAGCACTGTGATATGCTAACAGGTGCCACAGTTAGCCATGTGTCCCTTCTGTCCAAGGTAAAGGAAATGGCTCCTTTTATTAGAGGGGAGCCAGCTTCACAAGTTCCTGAGGACTGCTGGCTTTTATCTAGCCACCAGAAGTCCTCCTACAGTCTAGGTGGGCTGCCTTTTGGAGTTTGGGGAATTGGAGTCTCCTTTGGACCTAACAATCATCTCTCAAGGGTCTTTTTGTCTCTGCCTCCCACCTTCTTTTTTGTTTGGTGTTTTGGAGAAACTGGACCAACCACCCTTATATCTTTGAATTTTCTGTCCTGAAAAGTTAGGCTGGTGGGGTCAGTCACCCTGGCGGAGGGGAGTAGGGGTTGTGGTCGGAGAGTTGGATGTGCTTGCTGTTTCTGGGAAACTCTGTCCACATATATTAGCCACCCTAAAACTGCATATTAACAACTAGAAATTAACCACCACACAATTGCAACCAGGAATTTGGTTCTAAGAATTCTCCTCATTGGCGATAACTTGATAAGTAACAAAGGATTTTGTTTACTAGGATTTTACTATCTGCCCATGGTAGAGGAATTGGGTATGACTTAATTAACCAACAAAAGAAAGCTAATTAAAGTCTATTCAAATAATGGAACATTAGACATTATTAAAATTATCCTTATTTGTACTCAATGTTGGAGAAAATGCTTACCATATCATGCTAAGTGAAAGAAGATGGTTATAACTTCATGTGTATTGTGTGGTCTTAACTGTTAGGAAATACATACACTAGAAGGAGGCGCCCTTCCTAAATGTTAGCAGTGTTGTTTCAAAGTGGTGGGACTGTGGGTGCTGTCAGCTCTTCGTGCACTTTGTTGCTTTTTGCTATGGGGCTGATAACTTTTACAGTAGGTTTTGTTTTATACTGGTGTTTGCTTTGTGTTTATAGTGCTAGAGGTTGAACATAAATCCTTGTACATGATAAGTCAGTTTTCTACCATTGAGCAGTCTACCATTCTACAGTCCTAGAATTTAAAATATTAATTTATTTATGGAAGATGTGGCACACACACACACACACACACACACACACACACAAATACAGGCCAGAATAGGGCATCAGGAGTCCTTTATTGTGTTATGCCCAGATCGTGGAGTCCCCCAAAAACCGACAAGGTGACCAAGTCCCGTATGTAAAAACAAAGAGCCATTATTCTTAATCAAGTTCCAATTCGGATTCTCCGTGAGTCCAAGGCATTGGCATGATCAGAGAGCCCTGAACACAGTTGTTGTGAGGGATTTCTAAGGTTCAGGACCCTTGATTGACTGATGTTTGTCTAGGGGTACCTTGGTAAAAGGGGATGGGTGTGTGCTGGGCTAAGGGATAGCAGGTTATCCTATCTATAATGATTGGAACATTAGTTATTTACTTAGGATGCTGATTGGTCTGTTCCTGGGTGGTACCTGGGTAGTCCCAGTTTTTGGCCTTTTCTGGAGTCAGGTGTTGCCTTAGGGTAAACTGAAACTCAGGCCTACTTTCTGGTTGGTGTCTATAGAGCCTGTCTTGGGAGGTGTGTACCAAGCTGCCCTGGGCCCTATATATTGCTCTTTAGCTATTCTTTTGAGGCAAGGTCTCTCTCTGAACCCAAGGCCTTCCATATTCTCAACTAGACTTGAAGCAGATAAGCCCTATCAACCCTCCTGTCTCCACCCCACACCCCAAACTACAGGGGATGCCTAAATTGTTGGTGGATACTGGAAGCCAAACTCTGATCCCTGTGTTTGCGCAGCACCCGATCTTATCTGCTGAGACTTCTCTCTAACCCCAGATTCTTCTGTAAACCTCTAAGAAGAGGCTGGATTGGGGTGAGTAAGGAGGAGAAGGGAGAGAGAGGAAGAGTTTGGGGAGGAGAAAGAGAAGAAGGAGACCCAGGAGGAAGACAAACAGGAGGAGAGGGCAGGTGAATGATCATCTGAACGTAGCACAGCGTCCTGCCATGCGAGTCATGAAGGCAAATTAAGGCCAAGCGCCTGCGTCAAGCACCTGCTGTGAACAGAAACCGATGCCCCAGTTCCTAGGTAGAGAGCTTAAAATCACAGTTAGGATGATCAAGAGAGCCCTGCCTGGGAGCAGTCTCAGAATCGTTTTGAATCACAGAGTCAACACGATTTAGAGGGTACAAGGCAAGCCTGTCTCTGCTGCTCCTTTACAGCCAGTTTCTGCCTGTCCTTCTGTCCCAAACGCCTGCAGAGTCTGAGGACCACAAGCATGGTTCCTACTTCTTGATTTGTTGTGAGACTCAATGAGTCAAGGGAAACTTTGCCTAGCACACCACACCTACTCAATAAATTAGCTATACGCAGTCCCGGAGCAGGTTAAAACACTATTCATAGTCACATAGTTCCTGGAGTTAAGGAAGAAAGCATGGTCTTTGGATTTTGTGCCTTGAGTTTTCGTGCTGTCTACAGCCAAGCCACCATCTTCAGACATGACCCAGAGGTTTATCAGCAAAACCCACCATATTTAAAATCAAGTCATTCCATTCCTTTGACCGCTATGGGCCTCAGCTTCCCTAGCTGTTACGGAAGGTCCTTCTGAGTCACATGCTCTCCCCCAGTTTTCCTCTTGGAAGGAGTTGATGAGGAAGATCTCCCACAGACCCTGGTCCCAAGTTGGTCTCTCAGCAGCTGGAGGATCTCAGGAGACCTGTCAGCTGTGTGATGACAGGGGCTACTTGTGGACCAGTAGCCAGGATGAAGGGGTGCTCAGGCAAACACTGCCTCAGATCCATCAGTGCGGAGTAACAGTTTGTCTTCTGGGAGAACTGCTCAGGCAAGCTATTTCCATATCAGGGTGACCCCAACGGTGATTCCCCAGGGCTCCTGCTCTGGCCACAGGCAACAACTTGACTGCCTGTCTCCATCTCTGCTCTGGCCCCAGGCCTCAGCTTTCAACTCTCTTGGAAAGCAATCCCTAGAAAAGCCATTAGCCTATGGGTGAGATGCCCTCCTTGGTCTCCACCTCTGCTTCAGGGAACTTCAGAAGCATCAGGAACCCCTGAGAAGAACCCTCACAACTCCCACATCCTGGAGTTGACCGTAGGCAGCCCTCTGCACTCTTCTTAGGTTTGCCTCAGCCACTCTTCCATTGTGTTTGTCAGGACGGCCATTTCTCTGGAGGCTTTCGACAGCTGACATCTCAGAGACTCATTTTCCTCCTCCTCACCTCCCTCCTCTTCCTTCTCCCCTCACTTCCTCCTCCCCACATGGCATCTAAAGGCATTTCTTGAACATCATTTAAACCAGGCTGCAGGACTGGGGGCTACTCCCTGGAGAAGCCCATGGTTTCAGAAAAGCAGATCTGGGAGGAGTTGAGACCCAGGAGACTTCAGGAACAGGTAGAATGAGCAGTTCACTGGTTGCAGATGCCAAGTCTGTGGTAGAGCCCAAACCAGGGCCCAGGGAATCCTAGGCAACGCCAGGGTCTATGCATATGTGTGCATGTTCAGCTTCTCCTACCATATCCCTTCTCTTACTGCTGTGAGGCAGGAACCAAGGGCCACTGAGCCCTGAGAACCAGGGGAGTGGTGGTAGCAGCGNGGGGACCGGGTATGCCTTGGGCCATTCTTATAGAAGAGAATGCTTTTCTTCTGTTTGGGTTCAGAACTTAAAGGTGAACAGTTTCTACAAAGAAGGAGACAGCGGGGGTGGGGGTGGGCGGGGAGTCTCATTGACACTGAGAGTTTCTCTAGGATGATGCTGTGGGGGAGGAGGACTTCCTGAACCTCCAGACTCTATAGTTTTGTTTTTTTCTTTCAGTCAGACCTCAGGTTTCCACTTTTCTGGAGTCCTGCAGGGTTCAGCTCCAAATTTTGCTTATATCATTATGTTTTCTGAACCCCGAGGGACCAGGAAGGATATCCCCACTTGACCCTGGCTCAAGACCTGGTCTTTTCCTGGGCTTCCTAACTCTAGGAATAATACTCTATTATCTAGTCACCAGGAAACAAACCTTGAACGTCCTCAAAGGATTCCCCTACTTGCCATCTCAGCCATCCCTAGCTTCCTGAGGCTAGCTGTGTGGTACTTCCTCCTCCATCAGATGAAAACAGCAACCTCTAATGGGTCTCCTTACATCTACTACTACCCCTGTCTTATATACTGTTGTAATACCAGGGCAACTTATAAAGGAAGGCATTTAATTGAATTGGGTGCCTGCTAACAGTTTCAGGGGGTTAGTCTGTTATCATTATGGTTAGAAGCATGGTGACAGGCAGGTGGGCATGGTCCTGGAGAAGAAGGTGACAGCTTACACAAGAGCCTCCACTTATGGATCAAAGGAGATGGAGACTGGATCTGGTATAGGTTTTTCAAATCCCAAAGCCAACCTCCAATGACACATCTCCAACGAGGCCACACCTCCCAATCCTTCCCAAATGGTTCCATTAACTGGGGACCTAGTATTCAACATATGAGCCTATGGAGAACATTCTCATTCAAACCACCATGACTCCCTCTGATAGCCACAGGACAGTGACTTTCCTGCCCCTAGCTCTAACCTGCAACCCTGATCCTCCTGGGACCTCTTAGTGGGGGCTCAGTATATACATTCTCAGTGATCAAATAAAGCCATATCCAAGCCCTCACTTTTGGGGTGGTTTCACACCGGAGGCCACCTAGGAACTAAGGAGTTCCCTGGATAAGAAACAGAAGGGATTAATAGGATACTGAGACCCAGCCACCTGCAGGCTGAATGATAGGGACTGAGGCAGGACTCCTGCTGGAAAGGGGAGTAGAGGTGACATTTTAAGGCTACAGAATATGGGAGTATTTGAAGCGGCATTGTCGTCTATGGAGACTGGTGCCTGAATCTCCTTATGGGAATTTCTTTTTTTCTGCAGGTAGGAGTGGAGACTGAAGGCTCTGGCCCTGTTTTGGACTCAGATGTGGGCTCAGGCTCTGGAGACATTGTGGGCAATGAGGATCTATTGAGAGTGAGTATTAGGGTTGCTGGGGGCTGGTGTTGGGGACCTGGGAGGGAACGTCGTAGGATCAGGCAACCGATGAAAGTAGATGGACCCTTAGGGACTGTTTCCTGGCGTCTGTGGGGATCATCAAACATTTCCCCTTTATTTTCACGTTTGACATTTATGTCTCATTTTAGCCAAGTGCGAGCCTAGATTTGCATTGAGATCTCTCTCTTCTCCACCCTCCTCCTTTCTCTGGAAGCAGCTCCTATCTCTTCATAGCAAGTTTGTTTACTGACCTTCACTTCTACCCATGGCTCCCACCCTACCCTTTACCTATGAAAGAATTACCCTGGTCCCTGCTCTGTTTGGATAGCATTTCATGGTAAGTTTCTAGCGTGAAATCCTCCCTGGCCCCCAGTCTGCTCTTGGCCCATTCTTGGTGCCTGTGATACATCTGACGTGCCCAAGGCTGGCTTTACTAGTCCTCTATAAATTACCCACAGGGGAGTGAGTGTTGCTGGTTCTCCATGTAGCTTTTGCTCCATCCTTGGGCCCAGGCCTCTCTCCAGCCCTTCCCCTGAGCTGCCATGCTGCCCCAGCTTGATGTTCCACTTAGCTGCCCCTGCTGGGCTCCATGGTGTGAAAGCCCAGTGGATCTAGCAGAAACAGTCTGGGCTGGTGAGACCCGACAGCCAGCAGGAGGCTGGGGAAACAAGTCCACTTTGGAAAGGGTTTCAGGACGAGGTCAAACACAGGCTGTTTGGCTGACCTTACAGTCAATTAGAAAGCAGAATTATCCAGGGTTCCTCTGGGACTCGAGCTAATTGGTTCTTTATCGTATATGCCGTTGGGGAGAAAGCCTGGTGTGAACTGCTTGGAAAACCTTACATTCAAAAGCTCCGCTGCTTTTCAGCCGTGTGTGTATGATTCCCTGAGTTGTGTTATCTCACTGAGCCCCAGTTGCTCCCTATGCAAGGCGAGAACCCCACTCTTTCCTTATGAGAGTGTTACGAGGATTGGAAAGGAGGTTAAATAAAAAAAAATGTTTGGTCTATTCACCCTCCCTCATTACTTTCAACACACTGTTTTTTCAGGGTCCTCCAGGCCCCCCAGGCCCACCTGGATCACCTGGGATTCCAGGAAAACCAGGAACTGATGTTTTCATGGGACCCCCTGGCTCTCCTGGAGAGGATGGAGCTACTGGTGAGCCAGGACCTCCGGTGAGCAACCAAAGCCTCCTCCTTCACTCTGTGCTCATGGGGCTTCCTTTCAGGTACAGATTATAGACCCAACCCCACCCAAGGCTGGGGACCAAAACCTTCCCCTTCTGAGCCATTTCTGAGACTCCACAGGAGGACAACCAAGAACACGCCGGGTGCACCACTTTCCTGATTCATATGGGGGTGGGGTAGGAGTGCAGGCTCATGGAGATTTTGGAACCTGCCACAGAATACCAGAGTTAGACCTGGTGTGGGAAAGCCTTGGAGAACATCTGGTCCTGTGCTGCTCCTGATGTCCTCCTCCTCCGATGACATGTGATTCAGAGAGCCAAGGACGCTTGTCTTGGGGCACCAGTAGCAAGCCCTGTGCTCACTGGCCTCCTGTCCACTCAACCTTCCCTCCTTCCTAGGTAGGGTTTTGTGTGGTCTTTAACGGCAATACTGTGAGCTGATTGTCATATATTCCTCAGGGCCCCGAGGGACAGCCTGGACTTGATGGAGCCTCTGGCAAGCCTGGGATGAAAGGAGAGAAGGTATGGGGACGGTATGAGGTCCCAACGTAGGGAGCCAGCCTGGCCACTCTCCGACCTCTAACCTGAGTTTGTCCTCTCTTATTCTCTTTGGTCATCTCTATTGGATGTCCATCCCACCATTGGGTTTGGTTCACAGTTTTCTCGTCTGTTTCTCCTTCCCATTCCTGTATGCCCTAGCATCAGTGAATGGCAGTGCCACCATCCACCCTGGGGCCTGTCTTCCCAGGCTCCGTCTTCTCGTCCCTTCCCTGTCATCACTGGCCAGTTGTCAAGAGTGACTTCCATACCTGTGACCATTCTGTGCATCTCGACCAGACATCTCTTTCTGCCTACCCTGTAGTATTAGGACCATCATTGATGTCCTTTCTACCCACAGTCACCCCCACCCGTGCCCATCCACCTTCATGTAGTGGGCACTCACTGACTCCTGAGAAAATGCTAGTGGCACTCTGTTGCCACTAAAGCCCTAATGCCCGTCTTCATTAGCACCAGCTGTCTCCACAGCGCATAGCCCACTGCTCACTGCTCCAGCTCTGAGCAACAAGCCAGTTGCTGCGTGCTCCTCTTTGCCAGCTTCTAAATCTGCACGTGTTATCTGCCTCGTCTGGAATGCCATGTCTCTTTGTCATCAAGGCCCAGTTCAGATACAATGACTCTCCTTTATCCTAAGTGTTATGTTGCAACACATATATATTATGTTCTTTGTGCATACATAACCACTTAATTTCTAAATTAAGCACAACAAAAATTAGCTGCAATAACTAATGATGCAATCATAACAATATAACAAAATCGCTAGCATCACTACTCTTCACTTTGGAGTCATTATTAAGTAAAACAAAGGTTAATGAATGGGTGGATGATGCCATACTTGGTTTGATAACAAGGTGGCAGCATGATATGCTAGACCAAGGAATTGCTCGTGTCCTAGGATGGATGGAGCAGGAAGCTGAAAGATTCCATTATGCTCTTCAAAATGGTGTGTAATATCAACCTTGTGACTTGCTCATTTCTGGAATTTTCCATTTAATTATTTCTACCTGTGGCTAACTGAAACCACAGAGTAGAACTGTGGATAAGGTGAGGGGTACCCTGAATGTCTTCCTCCTCGTTCTTTCCTTTGGGGTTAGTATTTTGCTTGAGGCTTGTTGAGGTAGGGTCATGCTATACAGCTGGGGTTTGCCTCAAACTTGTGATTCCTCAGCCGAACATCTAGCGCTAGGTTATAGATGTTGCGTGATGCCTGACTTCTCTCAACTCTTCCAGCACCTTTCCTCCTTCCTCTTTCTGTGCACACATGGTAAATGTCACTGAGAACAAACCAGTGACACAGAAGATGCTAGCCAGCCTGTGTATCCTACATCCTATCCCGCCATAGAGTCGAAACAGCCTTTCAACCGGCACAGGCCTCTATTAGTCTCTTATGAAGAAGTGGGCTATTCTTCAAACATCATTTCTAGTTAGCCTGTCTTCAGTCTTTCTTGGAAGGTCTGTCTGCCTACTGTCTATGCTGGTGTTCCTGGGAGAAGGCAATTCCTGCCCCTGCAGCCTTCCCATCCAAAATGAGGACAAGTCTCTTTCTGCAAAGAGAGATAATAAATGTTTTTAAAAGGCAGTTGCACTAGGGGTGCACCAATAGGGTGAATGAGGGTTCAAGGCACCCACTGGATAGGAGGCTGGGCCCCGTGCATCACCTCTATGAACATGTTTGAAACGCTTCCTTCCAGGACACCCTGGCCACTCAATCCAATCCAGTTTCCACCAACTTAACGGAAAGAGTAGTCTGATTTTGGTTGCAAATGAATTTCTCAGAAAAAGACACAACTGTGAGATTTTAGGGAACCCGTCTTATGTGAGCCAATAGTTTCGTAAGAAATCTAGGTCTGCAGGAAGCGCCGCCAACCCCACACTTACCTTGCCAGCGCCTCCAAACCAGCGGCTGGTCCTCCCACACTGTCTGTGCCTGAAGACACCCGTGGGCTGCTCCTGCTGCAGCTGCAGCTGGCTCACAGAGCAGCAGGCAGGAAGAGTGGCCCTGCCCTGGGTGACTGCTGGGGATCAATTTCGCTGGTTTATCCCTGGGGCTTGGCAAGAGGCCCCATGTTGTGCCGGGCACATGGACTGCTTTTGGATTAAGCAAAAGCAGATTCTAGAAGGACTTGCACTTCTGCATTTGGAGAGTTGAAGGGGTATCAGACAGTCAGAAATGAGTGTCTTGGGGCCCTTATGAGAATGAGGACCAGTGGTACATTTGACCTCATCTCCTAACAGGGTCTGCTGTGACCCACACGGCTTCATCAATAAGGCCTAGACAGTGCCTCCCATAGCTGGATAGACTGAACTGTAGGAAGTCTTCTAGCATACTATTAGCTAGGCACACAGAACAGCCCAGGCAATTATCTCAGTGTGTGTGCATGCGTGTCTGTGTGTGTGTTCTTGTTGTGAGACAGAGTCCTGTGCAGCCCAGGTTGACCTCAAACTCTGTAAAAGCTGAGGATGACCTTGAACGCTAATACCCCTGCCTCTCCCTCCCAAATGCTGGATTTACACATGTGCACTCCCACACCCAGCTCAAAGTGAGGTCCCCTCCCCTACACATAATGAATAAGACTCTATTTACTTGTCTGGGAAATATAATACACATATATAACCATCATTATCACACATGAACCTGTCATCAAGGGTGGTCATTAAGAATGTATCTAGTAGATTATTTATGATGTTTAGTATAAATAGAAGTATCTCTTATTTTCCCCACACTAAGTTGAACTGATGCCTTTATCCGGGGCAGAAGGAGATGGAAGCAGCCTACTTTCCCAGCTGCAGAGCACATCTGGTGTGGAAGTTGAAGAGCCTCTCTAAGCAGGGTCCTCAGACACCACTCCTTTATACACTTCAGCTTCTGCTCCCAGCTTTGCAATGACTGAGGGCATGAAGTCGTCAGGATCCAGGGCATTCAAGTTATTCCTCAGCCTTAGAAGGTTCTGAGACACCCACACAGGAAAAGTCTGTCTCTGAAGTTTTCTCAACTACCCAGAATCGCTGGGGAACCTCACTGGAGTAATCTCACTGGGCTGATAATGTCACTGTAGACCCAACTTCTGTCTTTTCGTAAGTTAGAAGAGAAATTTGATGACATCATCACTGTCCCCATCTCTTAGCAATCCCAATCTGCTATGGAATGTGGTTCATGTAACAACATCGGTACCCCTGAGGACTCTGAGCATAGAGCTACTTTTGCCCAGAATCCAGAAGCCAGCTGTGTTTGAAGTCCAGCACATCACAGTATTGGCTTGGCTTCTGTCTTCTCTCTTTCATTAGCAGCTGGCTTTGGTACAACATTTGCACGCCAGGCTTCCATAAAGCCAGAGAGATTGAAGTCTGTAGGGGCTACTGAGATGAAATTATTATTAATACTGACTCCATGAAAAAAATCAGCAGACAAAGCTGAAAAAAGGAGAAAAAAAAGGCTACATATCTGCTGTCTTCTTCTGTGTTCCTGTATATTGACATCTCATAATGCCTTTGATAATTTAGTTTACCACAATGAGTCAGAACTTCTAATGAATTATGTTAGCCTTCTTGTGCTGTGACAGAACACCTGAGAAGAGGTGGGAGGGTTTGTTTTCATGTTTAGAGATGTCAGCTCGTAGTGGTGGGAGCCCATGGTAGGGCAGAGGTCAGAAGCTCAGGCCATCATGGTGGGAGTCTGTGGTGAGGCAGAGGTCTGAGGCTCGACCATNCCATCATGGTGGGAGCCTGTGGTGGGGCAGCGGTCAGAAGCTCAGGTCATCATGGTGGGAGTCCGTGGTGGGACAGAGGTCAGCTGCTCAGGCCAACATGGTGGGAGCCCATGGTGGGGCAGAGGTCAGAGGCTCAGCTCATCATGGTGGGAGCCCATGGTGGGGCAGAGGTCAGAGGCTCAGGCCAACATGGTGGGAGCCCATGGTGGGGTAGGTGCAAAGCAGCTCATGTTGGCCAGAAAACAGAGTGTGTGCCTGAGCTAGGAGCTCTCCTTTTTCCACTTCTGTTCCATCTGAACCCTATTCAGGCTGGCGCCCCCCTCCTTATTTAATCCCCTCTGGAAACACCATTACAGACATGCCCACAAGTATGCTTGCTAACCTCAACACTGTCAGGCCAATCAAGCTGACAGTCAAGATTGATCATCACAAATTCTAAACTACAGGCGAGGCATGGTAGTGCACACCTTTAATCCTAGTGCTGCGGAGGAAGAAGCAGGAGGGTCTCTTAGAGTTTGAGGCTAGCCTAGTCTGCATAGTGAGTTTCAGGCCAGCCAGAGCTACATAGTAAGACCTTGTCTCAAAGTGGAAAAAATATGTATTTTTCTAAATTCTGAACTATGATCTTGTGACACAGAGCCCTATTGTGACTCATTCTGCTGTGGAGGGCGAGCCACTACAGTTTCCCACTCATAACCATGTGGCTCTACTGGGTGGAGTTCCAAGAAAGTGCCTAGACTTGATGCACACAAATTCCTTCGGGCCAAGGAGTGGTGTATGCTAGTGCCCCATTTCGGAAGAGCAGATTATTTCCTGAACTATTTATTAAAGCTCTCAATTTTCACCCTACTCACTCATGAAAGTTCTAATAGGTTAGAGTCTTCCATCCCCTGACTAAACTGCTCATGTTCCAAACTGCTGGCCCCCACACCCATGAGCCGTGGACCGGACATAAGCCCTACCTTCTCAGCATGTTCAAGCTGTGTTAAAATAATCAGAGAGAAAGATCAGGGACTAAGATGGATTCTAGAACTTCCTCTCAACCTGCTACAAGGTGCATTTATTTGGCTTAAACAAACTTGGAAAGTATGGAAAACAATGCAGTTTCCCACTTTGTGATAATAATTCTCTTTAATGGCATCAGTTGGAAGCACAGCTGAATGCTTTCAGAGATGGGACAGTTTTAAATGTGATTATAAGATCTCTGCTGGTGGCTTGATGTGTGGCTAGAGGTAGATACTTTTCTTAAGGAGGGCTGAAGCCGGTAGTATGCAAAGTATAACTAACTGCTCACGCCCAAGAGGAATAGAATTAAGAAACCGTAGCCTTGACATTTAGCAGCTAAATAGGAACTCAGTACCTCGAGACATGTTTCTGCCCCAGGTAGAAGGTCCCATTCAATTGCTCGGTTTGCCTGTGTTGGTTCCTGGGGTGGTCTGGGGTGGAGGTAATGGCTCTGGTCATGGCTACTTCCTCTCTTTAGTGTTCCATTTCCTTCTGCATCCCCAGAGAGCTAGGGCATCCCTGGTGGCTCCTGGGCTAGGGAGGCACCAGGGGTTCTGCCAGGCTGCCTAGGACCAGCTACCGAATGATCTGAGTGTACAATTTGGTGCACTCCAGCATGCTCTCCCTGCCCTGGGGTCTGGTGTCTCCTCTGACAGGCCCAATGTTTTTCCTGCTGTTACCTGCACTGCCCCCATCATTAGCCCAAGGACTGAACAGGGTCTCCCAACCAAGGAACTATTACTGAGATGTGCCCCACACATACCAGGCACTTGTCTTCATCCCAACACTCCTGGACAGCCCTCACCAGAGAATCCTGAGCCTCACACAGGGAGCCCCTGGGGCCTGAGGAAGATTATTGCAGCGGCTGAGCCTGGCAAGAGGGAGGATGGCTGTCTGGGTCTATGGTGGCTTGTCTCAGTGCTGGGCTTTCCAGGGATGCTCTCACTTTTGTTGTTCATCTGAAGAACTTTGTTTAGGCTCATCTCCAGCAAGCGTTCCCAGAGCCAGCTGGAAGGAACCTGGGAATTATTCAGTTCCTGGCTTCCCACCTGTGTCTTGGCCAAGCCACCGGACAAGGAAGTGTGTTGGACTCAGATGGAAGGACAGAAGTCCTGCCTTAGGCAACCTTTTGAGTGAATGTGTAGTTCCAAAAGCAGTCACCTTTCACTGCTTCCCACATCCTGCGCTTCCTCCTCAACTGTTCTTGGAGGACCATATCCCTGCAGTGTTTTCAGAGAGGGTCTGCAAACTTCCTAGATTTTGGCTGCTTAAAGTTCTCCTTTTAGCCAAATGTGCGGATGCATGCTTTTAATTCTAGTACCCAGGAGGCAGAGGCAGGCAGATCTCTATGTGTTTGAGGCCAGCCTGGTCTAGATAGGGAGTTCCGAACTATAATAATGACATTGTGCTTTCTTTAGCTGTGTATGCAATTCTGAGTTTGAAACCATTTGCCCCTGAGATTTGAAAGGAGTCTCGCTGTTTTCTGGGACAGATTTCGCTGCCGTACTCAACCTACCTAAGGCCGTCTGACTTCTCCCTTTGGCTATTTTCTTTTGCTTGACGTATTGAAATCCCACATGTCCTGTCACTGGATAGGATTCTTTAAAAGATGTATTCTCCCATGTGGTACTAACTAGCCTTGGGGTGGGGTGTTGTTTAATCTAGAGACCTCTGGATTGTGGTGTTTTTGTTTCTTGGTTTTCCAGAATTGCTCAGTGTAGCCCCCTCTGCCTTCTGCTGAGGTCAAGTGCAGGATTGTCCAGTTACTGCTCTCTCATGCTGCTTTCTCTAGTCTCTTTATTTTTTATTCTATTTGCTCAGAAATCAGAATTCCTGCCTATCCTCTGAGCTCCATTTGGTCATTCTTTCTGGGTCTTTTATTCTCTTGTGCTGCCTTTTGGAGCAATTCTGTAGCCTGGTCTTTGGTTTTTCTCTGTTAATTTTCTCTTTGGGATATGTCTCTTTTATTCCTATAGAGTTCTTCATTTTTAACCATGATATGTTTTTATATCCATGATCCCTAACTGGTTCTTTTTCAGACCCATTATTCTGAGATAAATCTCATCTCATAATAGTTGATTCTTCTTTCATGGTTACATAATACCGTCCCTTTTCTCTCTGAGTATATTAACGTTCTGGTTACATTCGTTCCCTTTGTTCTGGTGTTGACTTTGTCTCCTTCCTAGTGTTGCCTTCCTTCAGACTGCTGATTCTTCCTCTGTGTTTGCTTTCAAAATTGGCATCCGCGTTTCGTTCTTAGGCCGCTGTTGGCAGAGGCCATTAAGGAAGTGGGCAGTGGCCGTGTCATGTGAGTTTCTCAGTAAGCATGGTAAAAGTAGACTGTCTATCAGACAGAGTTCCTCCAAAATCTATCTCATTTTGGGTGCCCATGCACCTTCTAAGCTTCCATAGCTCTACCCCACTTCGTTCATGAAAAGAGCTCGTTTTGTTTAATGTGGTTCTAGGGCACCCACAGGTGCTCCTTGACAGGGGTGTGCCTAGAAGGTGAGGGGAGCTGATTGGTGTTGGACGGCCGTCCTGATGTAGGAACTCAGCCTGTCTCCCTGTCATAGGCTCCTGGGGTACTTCTGCTTCCTCCAGGGTCACCCCTACCTCTGCCTCCTCCTGGGCTGTCTCCTGCTCTTGTGTTCTCCACCACCATGCAGGGCCTTTCAGTCTCTACAGTTCCTTCCCATGGCAGAGACCTTGTCGGCTTCCTGTCTGTTTCACGTTGGCATTCCTAGTTACTTCCGACCAGGTGACTCCCATCTCAGTTGAGGACAGGTATTATAGACTCGCCACCCAGCCTATGGGCGATGTGGGTTATTTCTATGGATTTGATCTAGCCCGGGAAAGAGGCAAGGAGAGATGCAGTCTTCAGTGGCGGGCATGTCATAATAAATGTCACAGCTTCTGTGTGGCCACGTAATGTCTGGACCGTCTCCCACAGGGGAACAAACTTACTTGGGCTCACAGGTTCAGGAGTTCAGGCCTGCTTGCCTAGCTCCATTGTTTGTGTCTGGGCCATGGTGAGGCAGAAGGGTGGCAGCAAGATGATGTAGCAGAACAAATCTGGGAACTCCCTTGGCAGTGGAGAGAGAGCTTGGGGTGGTGTGGATGCTGTGCTAGCTGGCTCCCTGTTTCTTCCAGCTTGACCCATGGGCCCCCAGCCTATGGAAAGGTGCTACCCACATTCAGGGCAGGTCTTGCTCTCTTATGTAATGCTCTCTGGAGACTCCCTCACAGACATGCCCAGAAGTGTGCTTTCAGATCTTCAAGGTGCTCCTCAACCTAACTAAACCGATAATCAGAATTAGCCACTGCCTCTTCTCTTGGTTTAAAACTGGAAGCACCCCTTACCTCCATAATGGCAGAGGGTGGTGGTGGGGCGGGAGTCAGCCTCCTCAGTGTGAGTCTCCCAGACTGCTTCATGCCAGGCAGGGGGTGGGGGTGGAGTTGGTTAAGTATTGAGGAATGGGTTTCTCGAGGTGTGGGCCTGACTTGTTCAGCAGACTGATAGCCATGGTAGTGTGCTCAGCTTGGAGACACCAGCCAAACTCAGATAGAATGATCCCATTGTATCCTGCTGTTCTCAATGACTGTAATGCTGTATTTTCCTCTGAGTGGGACTAGTCCGACACATCCTAATTGGCTCCTGTGTTCATGTGTTTCAGGGAGCAAGAGGACCTAATGGCTCTGCTGGCGAGAAGGTAATTGAGAACAGCTTTTCCCTCCCCCCTCTTCCCTTTGCTATCAGTGTACCCCTGGGCCAGCCGAGTGAACCCATAAATGTCACAGGGCAGAGAGAAGCACTCTTCAGAGCAATGGCTCAGGGAAGAGAGGCCAGCTGGGACAGTGGGGAGCGTACCTCTGCAATGCTCCCCCTTCCTCACCGCTCTGGTGAGCACGTTGGCAAAGGGAAATGTCAATTAGTGAGGCAGCTGTTCTGGGCCATCAAGCAGCGCCCATCAGAGAATTTCCCAACTTAATTAGCTTCAAGACGTCAGCTTCTGACTCAACACACACTCTTCTTCCACGGGGGAATTGCAGCTGGTAACTATCCTGTCTTCTTCCTTACAGGGAGACCCTGGCAACCGAGGCTTACCAGGACCCCCAGGGAAAAATGGACAAGTTGGCACTCCTGGGGTCATGGGACCACCGGGGCCTCCTGGCCCCCCTGGCCCCCCAGGTCCTGGATGTACAACAGAACTTGGATATGAGGTACTTTCGCCCTTTCTGTGGCTGCAAAGTGATGGTTAGGAAGGACCATTGGAAGGCACAGCACGCTGGGTACTGACCCGAGAGTAGAGGTTTTGCTGAGCTCCCTGCGAGCTCCCAATCCCCAGCATTCCATCTGGCACAAGCAAGTGCCTGGCAGTGAGCTCTGAAATCCTTGCTTCTCCTTCTCTCCGAGGATTTTGAAGGCTCGGGGAACATCCAGCCGCTGAGCAAACCCAGACTCACTGGACCCTTTTCTCCCAGTGTAAGTAGACTTTTACGAACCCTTTTATGAGCACCGTCCTGCTATCATCCCTGAGTGAAGGGGCCGAGGGGCCACCTGGTCTTTCTCTTTATCATGAGTCACACTCCAGCCCTGAGCTGTGCAGCCTGGAAGGCGCTCATTGAAGGCTGTAAGGTACTCATCACAGGGTCCAAAATGTGCAGTCTCTGAGACGCTTATTGCAGCTTGTAAGGTGCTTATTCCTGACCCTGAGCTGTGCAGCCTGTAAGGTATTTATCGCAGGCTCTTTCTCCAGGGGGCCACATAGAAGCTTTGCACAGACTCACGTAGGGAGACTTGATAGTCGTCTTTGTCCCCACTGGCCAGTTCCTCACTACTGGCCATCTCTGCTTCATGGCTTCCTGTCACCATGTTAGAATCACTTTGCCCCCTTTAAAAATGCTGTGCTCCCAGCAGGTGCCCTGAGTGCTCCCTCATCCCCAGAAGGCATTGCCCTTGTCCTTAGTGGTATGCCTGCATGATCTTTGTCACATGAAACAATTCCAAATGCCCAGGGAATAACTTCTGGCACAGAAAACAGAGCTTCGTGTATACACAGGATCTGAGGGTGGAGTCAGGGGACACTTGCAGGCTGGGAGAGGGCCTCTGAGGCTTGTCCTCTGTGGGCACTTCTCTTCTGACCCTGGAAGGGGCATTCCCCCGCCCCTTTTTGATTCCATCCCCTGGTATAGCATCAATTGCAGAAAATAAGGAGAGATGGCAAGATGCCAATTAGGCCGACTGCACCAGCAGACAGGAGAAAACCAAAGAATGTCTCTTCATCTGTTTGATTATTTCTGTCAGGGTCCCAAAGGAGAAAAAGGAGAACAAGGACCAAAGGTAAGTTAGCCCATCTGAGGTGGGGGTCTTTCTAGAAGGTTATAGAAGCATTATCCATGGACTGAGAGCTTTGTTCTTACTTCCCTCTACTATAACTAGGGTGAACGGGGAATGGATGGAACCAGCACTGTGGGCCCCCCTGGGCCCAGAGGGCCCCCTGGGCGTGTTGAAGTCCTGTCCAGTGTGAGTATTATCCAGTGGAGCTTGGCCACGTGCCTTCTGCTTTACTAAAGGGGACAGCAGGTCACCGACCCTTCAGGACTACAGGGCTGGTGGCTATGTAGAGTGTCAGGGCCTGCACACATGCAAGCAAGCTCACCTATTTGTCCCTAGCCCCTCCATGCCACCGTACTCCTACATACGACCTGCAGAGTCTACTCTTCTGATTGGCAAGATCAGGGGTCAGACAGCAGCCTAGAAAGTACTGGAATCTTGAGGAAATCCCAAATAAATCTGACTTGCTTCTCAACTGAGGTTCTGAACTAGTTGAGAAAGAAAGCCAAAGCTGGAGACGCAGGCCTGAGATCACTTGCTCACTGCTGGCAAAGGGCATGCTAGCAGCCTTCACCCTATGGGAGAGCCACACGTGCCTGCTCACTTGACTCCAGAGTCAGACAAGAGAGAGAAGGATAGTGCTGAGCATGCCCCAAACTGCCATCAGAAAGCATCCTCTATCTTCTGGGGTGAAGGTAAAGAGACCAAGAGAAGCCAGATATATACCCTGAGGGCCAGTTCAGGGAGGCATCTTCAGATGAGCTCATTGGATGGCTCTTTAGAAATTTGTTTAAAACTATTAATAGACAGATTCCAAATTTTCACTTGGAAAGCTCTCTGCACAGATGAGCAGAGCAAGCTCTCCCCACACTGGCCCCAATTCCCAGAGAAGAAGTAATGTGTGATTTTGATGTCATCATTAATCCGTATTACAAAGCAAAGACTCGATAACCTGCCTGTCCTTCTACAAGCTCCTGGTCTTTTGCCTGTCCTCATCTGAGTGCCATTTAAATCTCTGTGCCTACCGTTAACTTGCATGGCCAGGCGGTGGTGGTGCACGCCTTTAATCCCAGCACTCAGGAGGTAGAGGCAGTTGAATTTCTGTGAGTTCAAGGCCAGCCTGGTCTACAAGAGCTAGTTCCAGGCCAGGCTTCAAAGCTACAGAGAAACCCTGTTTTGAAAAAACAAAACCGAAACAAATAGACAAACAAAAAGAAACACTGATGCAAGCATTCCTGCACTCATGGTCTGCACCAGGCCCAGGACTTAAAGTCAACTAAGAGGCAAGCGCTCCTGGCAGTTAAGGGGATGACTGGGCAGAGTGTGACCCATAGCCAGGAGAAATCAAGGAGGACTTTCTGGAGGAAGTATCTTTGGGCAGGGCCTAGACAAGAGAGGAGAATTTTCCTGAGCAGGCATGTGGATAGGATTCTCAGTGACTCTCAGTGTTCTGGTTGCAGCAACACCCTGAGTCAAGGGAGGAGACAGACAGAACTGTGCTGGCTGTGTCAGGACACCAGGAACTCGCTGACAGTGGGTAGCAGGCTTGGGGGTTACTAGAGTGATAGAGAGAAGCTGAACTATGGCTGGATCAGATGTATGTCTGCCTATCTGTCCATCCAT
>LOEQ01000135.1:171218-181538 GCA_001685075.1 Bramus lutescens | reverse complement strand
TTTTTTGTGTATTTTTTATCTTTATGTGGCTTTATTTTAACCTCTATTTTTTTTTTTATTTTTAACTTTTGGCTTTTTGGGATAAGCTTTTTTTTTTATGTATCTTTGTCCTGGAACTCCCTCTTGTAGAGCAGGCTATCCTTGAACTCACAGAGATCCATCTGTCTCTGCCTCCCAGGCAAATCCTACCGGCCTGGACCACCATAACCGACAATTCTCCCGCACCACTCCTCCACCCCTCCACCCTCCCCCAACTTCCAAAAGATAAGCTGCCCTTTATTTATTATTTATTTATTGATTTACTTACTGGAGTCCCATGGACTGTCCAATCACGCAGTGGGTCTGTTCTACTGACGCTGGATCTTAGGTGGTGGGAGAAAGGCTCACACTCAAGTGAACACCTGTGTACTCACAGCTCATCCTTCAGAAAACCTTCTGAGGCTTTAGGTCCCTGAAGTCAGGCAGAAAGGGCTGAATATAGAGTACAAGGGCTGAGAGTGAAGGCAGATGGGAGAGTCTTGTTCCCAACTGGTTAACCACTCAGTAACCCCCAGTTCTATGGAAAATACAAACAGTTAGTAGTGGGGCCAGCAGGCGGCTGCAGATGGCTATGGCGGGTATCCCACCGAAGACCAGCTTGTGCACAGCTTGCCAAACAAGGCAGTAAGGGCACCTTTTAATTTGCATAATGCTTCCATCTGGGCTCTCTGTGGCCCTAGAGACCAATGTAGCTTACAACTCATTTTACGAATATGCTAAGGCTTGTTGCTCAAAGTGTGGTCCGTGGATCAGCATCCCTGATATCACCTGGGAGGCTGCTCATAATGCAGAGCTGCAGGCCCCGGACCAGATACCAGTTCAGACACCATTGATCTGTACTTTAATGAGACCCAGGACACTCTGTGTACATGTGCACTTGGGAAGCATTCCAAAGAACCACCCACCAAGTGGCCCAGTCCCTGAAAACTCCCTTGAGTTTTACTTTTCCCTTCCCTAAGAATAACATATACTTGAGATTTTTTTCATGCGGACCCCGATTTAATGCAATATTTCCTTGTCATCTTGTAGGGCATGATACCTATGTTAATGGTGGTGGGCAGAGGGGCTGGAGGCCCCCAGACATATTCATACCTGCCATTCTTTAGGCTCCACTAGGCAAGATGATTCCCGCCGTGATTCAAGAAATATGTGGACCCAGAAAGAGGGTCCGTGGGTCATGGACTCTATAGGAAGATGGGGGCACCATGCTGAGGCTGGGTCTCAAGATGAGTAGGAACAGGACAGGAACCACATCCTGAAGCCGGTTCTTGGGCAAACTGGCACAGGGAGAGGTAGGGCTGCAGAACAGAAGGACATAGGGACCCTAGAATATATGACCAGTGGCAAACTCCGTGTTCTGAGCCAGCCTAGCATGTGGCCACCCAGGACATGAGGCAGTGAGCTTCTGGTTTCCCACTATGTCATTCACCCTTACTGAGGGATTGGGTCCTGGGTGTGTAGCCTTCAGAAAAACAGGGAGAGCATAAGGACTGAGCAAACCCTTCTGAGAGGCAAGAGACCAGGAAGCAGATGGGTGGGTGCTTCAGGATTGTTGCTCATGTTCCTTCCTCCCATCCCTGCTTCACTGCCTCAAAGAGAAAGCCCAGCCTTCCAGATCTCTGGAGCCTGAGTTTCTGTCATTTGCTACCCTGGTGTTTGTTTTGCCTCTAGGGACCCAAAGGACCACCAGGACATAAAGGAGAATTTGGCCTCCCGGGACGACCTGTAGGTATCACTAAAGGATGGGGTGTGTGGTGACCAGGTTGCCCCACAGCAAGAGCTCACTAAGGTATCTTGTGTACATCTCAGGGTCGCCCAGGATTGAATGGTCTCAAGGGTGCCAAAGGAGATCGAGGGATCATGATGCCGGTGAGAACTGGATCCTCTTCTCGCATTTCAGCTGCTCCTGAGCTGGAGAGCTGATCACACCCTGTTCGACAGGGTCCAGTGCCATGAAGTCCAGGGAGTAGGGTTTGCAGAATGCATGTTCAGGAGTGTTCACCTTCTTCTGAAGATCCTCACACTTAGCCCTGCCCCCATCTCGCTCTCTGGAGGGTCCTGTGCCACCTGGATCATGCTCATGCTGAAGAGTGTCAGTCTCCCCTTACAGACACCAGATGGAAGGGAGAGGCAGGAGGAAGGGATTGGAGCGTCTTAGGATCCTGATGCCCCTCTTCCCTTCTGCACGTAGCTCCAGGAATGCTGACGTTAATGGAGCATTGCTCTGCGAACCAAACTCTGGGTTCCAATGTCAGCTTTCTGTAAACTTTGAGCAGGTTGTGTCCCCTCCCTGGACCTCATTATTTGTGGCCATTAACCAGTATGACATAGTCGCTCTGCTGTCTCCATGGTTTACCTACATTTTTGCAGTATGAGCCAGATGTGTAAGTGCTCTGTGGAGGGGACTAGGGACCAGAGGCAGTTGTGGGTTGTCTCCAAAGGCTCCTCCCTCCCAACTTCTGGCCCAGTGTGGGGCACACCCTGCAGTTGCTTCTTACTCCCAGATCCTCAAACTCAGTAGCAGCTTTTATTTTCTTCCTTCAGGGTCCACCTGGCCTTCCTGGACCCCCAGGACCCCCCGGACCCCCTGGAGCTGTGGTTAATATCAAAGGTGTAAGTCAGGATGGGCCTGGGGACCATGCAACAGGCACCAGATTGGCCTCAGCTGGAGCTGGGTTTCCTGAGGGCCTCACCTCTCATATTCTCTTTCCTACAGGCTGTTTTCCCAATACCTGCCCGGCCACACTGCAAAACTCCAGTAAGTAACATGTGCCCATGTCATTGGCAGCAGGCTAAGCATGGGTGCCAACTCAAAGAAACAGATTAGTCTTGCCTCGAGCACCTTCCATCCTTGGATGTATCTTCTATCCACATCAGGACCCTTAAAGGTCTAGATGTTTCTAGATGATAGACATCAGTAATGAAATTTCTGCACACTGCTTCTTTTGATACAGCCAGTACAGCTAGTGTTCTGTTAGTGAGACCACACTGGCCTCATGGGCAAGAGGAGTGTAAAATTGCAAAATAGATCCCTTATAACAGGAAGAAGTGACACCAGCTCATGGCGTCTCTGCTGGGAACTTGGGGATGGAATCTGTAGCTACTCTGTCCCATCCTTCCCAAGGATTGTGTTACCACTTACCAAACCTCCCCAAGAGGCAAACGATATCTCTCCCCTTCATCATGGGAAGGCAACTGCCCATGGAAGCTCTCAGGCTAGCCCAAGGTCATGGGGCATGGGGTAGCTGGGACCACAGATAAGATCTCCTGGTCACCGGGAAGCAGGTGCAGGCACTGTGATCGTTTGCCCAGTCTCCTCCTGCCCCTCCCCACACAGGCCGTTGGCAGCACTATCTTTAGGATTTTGTCAGTCTCATAGAGATATTTATTTCTGTGAGGAAACCCGGGGACAGGCATGAGTCACGGATCTGTGAGTAATCAGTCGCTCATTCATTCAGTAAATATTTACTGAGGTCTCACCAGTGCCAAGGATTCTGCTAGGCCCTGAGGACACAGGGGTGACCTAGACAGCATTGCTCTTTGCCTTCTAGAGTTTGCAAATGATCATTTCAAAATATACTTTGAAGTGGGCTTGAATTGATTCCTGTGGGAGTGGCGATGGGGCTGCTCTCTGAGGCTTCCGACTGACACAGACTGGCTGGCTGTGTGTTGCCCTAGGCATATGTCCAAGTCTGACCTTTGCGGCATCCAAGTGGACAGCCCACAGTCCAAGCATTCTAGCGTGGGAGGCAGAGCATGGGATCCACCTGGGTGCAGTGCTGAGCTCTATGTAGGTGCAATAGCACTGTCAAGGGCATGTTTCTACAGATAACTGCAGAGCGGCCTCTGGTTCAAGGGCAGGTTCTGGAGATAGTCCCAGAAAACTGTGCACTCACGTCAGCATGCAGGAGCTGTAGGCTGCCTAGGTTCCCCTGGCTATGAATGTTGAAGGTCCTGCCTTGCACCACAGAACTCAGCCACGTTACCACCTCCCACAAGCAATCCCAATGTGCCAAGTGTGGGACGGCCCACCACAAACTTTAGAATGTTGTGGGAATGCTACTGCAGTCATGTGACCTAAGCTGGGACCCTGTGCCATATCCACATGGGTGGGTGTGTCATGGAGTTACTTAAAAAGAAGTCAATGCTAGGCTCAGAGTATTTGGAGTGAGTTTTGTTTTGTCTTAATTTCCTGTGGCATGCTGGGATACCTTGGGATTTGGAGGAGAGGATGTTTCCTACACGGCCACCCTCAAAGTGGACATCACCAAAGCGAAACATACCCAGCACCTCATAAGCACCTTCCAGCACAGTTTAGACCTCACAGTTTACACCCCCACCATGCCTCTTAACAAGAATCTCTACAATATGCATCTTTAATTTTTTTCTGGATGATTCCTTTCTCTGCCCAGCATCTTTTCATGAAAACCGCTAAGCAGCTGGCAATCCCCATTCATAAGTACAGAAAGATCCTGGATCCAGGTGGGGCACCGTCACTCAACTGGGGAAATGATGGGGGTGGAGTGTGGTTGTTTCCTTTAATAGTAGACCCAGCACAATCAAGAATCACCCGAGAAGAGAGTCTTGATGAGGGATTGTATAGGTCAGGTTGGCCTGTCTGTGGTGGATTGTCTATATTACCTGCCCACTATGGGTGGCACCATACCCCAGGCAAGAGATTCCAAACTATGTAAGAGTAGAGAGAGTGAGCCGAGCACACTCACACATACATAAATCCCTTGCTCTCTGCTCTTGACTATGGATTGAATGTGACTAGCTGCTTCCTTGCAATGCTACCTTGACTCCTGAGCAATATAACTCCAATAACCTGGAGTTGTCAATCAAAAAAATCTTCTGTAAGCTGCTTTTGCTAGAGTGTCCTATCACAGGAACAGGAGCTGAAGCTAAGACAAGGCATATTGCACACCAGTTTGCAGGGGCCTCTGCCTGCAGACTCACCTAAGAATTCACACATGCTAGGCGAGATCTGGGGATCTCGGGAGTGGCTTGGTGAAGGGCTTTTTGTACAAGCAGAAAAAACTGTGTTTGATGCTCAGAACCTGAGGGGGGGAGCCATGATGGTGCACATTCATAATCCCAGTGCCACAGAGGTGGAGACAGGATGTCTGGGGCTCACTGACCAGACCCAGGCCAGTGACTCAAAGAACAAAGTGAACAGTGCCTGAGGAATCACACATAAGATTGACTACGAGAGAGAGAGAGAGAGAGAGAATGAGAGAGAGAGAAAATGAGAGGGGAGAAGGGAGAAAGGGCAAGGGGGCAGTAGGGATATGGGAAAGAACTGAGAATTATATTATCCAGAACTGCTTAGATTCCAGATCCCTGTCACCTAATGAGGAGCCCATAATAGCCCCTCCAATCTAATGACAACCCTGTTATTTATCACGGCAACTCCTGCCAGGACCTGTGCCTTATGCCTGTTTTTGATTACACTCAGTAGCAGGCGACTGGCCCAGCTTCAGAGCTGGCTCAGGGCTGGCTCGGACGTTTGGCCTCAACCATGAGCCAATCTTAATTGATAAGGAAGGAGGCCAAGACGTTCAGCATCAGCCAACACTCTCATGAACACTATCTGAAGGCCCTGGGTTTCCCTTTTGCTGAGAGTTTTGGCTAGAAGTCTCGACGCTGTGTTCTTGAGGCCAGCTACATCATGGGTTTTCCTACTGAAGGCCTGGGATGTCTGTGCTGAGGTGCTGGGAGATCTGGTGTTCCAGAGTTAAGTCCAAGCCTGGCCCTGTGTTATTTCCTCCTCTGCAATATGTCCCCAGGACTGTAACCACCCAGACAAAAGCCAGGGCAGAGCTTCCCACATCTGACCTGGTCTTTCTCTCTCCCTAGGTTGGCACTGCTCACCCTGGGGACCCAGAGCTTGTCACTTTCCACGGTATGCACTCTTCTTCACTCTGCTTCTCTGGGACATTCCTGACCTGCAGATGCTTACATGTGTCTAGTGCTGGCCACAGATGAGGTGGTCGGGAAGGGCTGACTGCCATGGGGGACAAGTGGCAGCTGAGCTGTGGTAACATGTTCTTTCTGGTTTTCTCACATACCCATGCGTCCTGGCTAAACTTCCTGGGTAACAGGAAACTCTCCCTTTGTTCATTCCTTTGCCAATCGCTTAAAAGACAGCCGTGGATGCCCACTTGGTGCTGCCCCATGTGTCTCCTGCCTCCTTAGTGCTTAAGATCTTTCAGATGCCAGGCACCATTAAAACTAACTATAGGACAGAAAGAACGGCTCCATTGGTCAAGAGCTCTCTCGCCTAGCGTGTGTGAGTTCTTAGGTTTGATCCCCAGTGTTGTGAGGAGAGGGTGTGGCAAGGCATGGTGATGCATATCTATGATCCCAGTACTCAAGAGGCTGAGGCAGGAGGATCACCAGTTCAAGGTCAGCATCTGTCCTCATTGGTCCATTGGAACCTGTGTTCTTCTAGTCTATAGGCAGAGCTTCTGTGAAACCTTGCTCAGTGTGTATATGTGTGTGGGTGGAGGAGTGACGCGTGGAGGGATGTAGTAAAGGTTAGAACGCTCAGCCTCTTAAGAGCGCACCACAGCGGGACTGGCCTCTAAGAGAGCAGTCACGAATCCTCTTCCACCTCCATTCCCTGCCACACAGTGCCTGGTTTTCATTGGAAGAATAAAAACACTCACAACTTAAATAAGGGAAAGCCGTTCTTGATCTGTGATCCCCTGCAGCTTAGCTGTGTCACCCTGGTCTGCCAGGGAGGGGTCTCCCTAATGAGGTTTTCTGTCACTTTGGTTGCCAAGTCCAGGCCATGTCCTGACCTGGTGCTCAGACCTGCTCCAAGGTCTCTTTCTCTTTAATGTTAGGTGAAACTTGTTCTTATGGAATTTTGTTGTCATTTGAGACAAGATCTCTCGATGCAGCTCTGGCTAAGCTGAAACTCATTAAGTAGACCAGACTAGCCTTGAACTCATAGAGGTCCACCTGTCTCTCCCACTTGACAACTGGGATTGACTGGTTGAGCACCACTGTGCCTTGGGCTTGTTTTGTGATTATTATTTGGTGGTAGTGAGGGCGGTAGGTAGGCCTTGGGTAGGAAGGGGAGCTGGGTTTGTCTTCTCAGACCCTAAGCTGCTCCCTGTCCTGTGAGGCTACCCTGTGAGGGAGGGGCAAGAACAGAACTTTCTGGATGCACTGGCCCTGGTGAGAGGCGGTATTCCATAAGTGCTTCTGGGTATTATATTGCCTCTCAGGGCAGCACCTGTGGTTGTCTACTCATTATCTCCTCCACCTTCACCGCTGGCTGTGGCTTAGGTGGGAACCCACAATGCTCTCTACCTATGCCCTTAGTCTCACTGGCTCCAGTGCATCCGTGGGACCTGAGCCATGTGGGTTGGACGTCCTGGCTGCTCCCTCGTCACACCTTTGGTGCTCTTGGCTGTTCTCCTACATGGAGGAAGCCTGGACACCCACCTCTAGACTAGAGAACACTGGAAGATTTATCTATCTGCTGCACTTTTTAGGGGTCACAAACTGGGGGGGGGGTCTCACGTCCACCTTTAGGTCCCACCCAGGGGAAGGAAAGGGGTGATTTTCCTTGCCAGATACATTTTCCTAAAAGCCTCCCTCACGCGCCTCTCCCCTATGAGGAGCAGAGGAAATGGTGGGTTGGGAAGGCAGCCCTTCAGACCCCTGGCTTCCGACCACTTAGGGTGGCATGTGACCCACAGTGGGTGTTCATCCCCTCAGCTCCCTTAGCTGAACTGTGTCATCATCCCAGAGAGATTTATTTGCTCCTCAAGACCCCAGGCTGCACAGGCCCCGGGGAGAGGAGACTGAAGGGCAGAGTGGAATGGGGCCCCGGCCAGTTCTCACAAACTGTACTAAGCGAGTGGGAAGTCAGCCCCTGCTGAGTCACTATAGTCCTTGCTGGACTCCACTCTGTCCGTCTTCTCTGTGGCATTACATTACTATGAACTGGGTCAAGATCTGGAAACCTCTGTGCTGCAGGGACCACGGCCCTCCAGGCTCTTTCCTACCTGCTGGCTTCCCTGAGCCTTCTGGTCCGATGGGCTTTACTAAAGGGCTTAATTTCAAAACCTGATTTCCCACAACCTACTTTTCCTTGTTCTTAAATGTGTACATGTGTTTGGTGACAGGTGTTAAAGGAGAGAAAGGGTCCTGGGGTCTTCCTGGTTCAAAAGGAGAAAAGGGGGACCAAGGAGCCCAAGGACCACCAGGTATGCCTGCTCCTGCCCTAGGCCTTGCTAAGTCAAGGTGGCTACACAAATTAGCCACCCTGCCGACAAGCGCTGTGGTTTTTAGTAAGAAACAGTCTCCGGCCTGACATGGCTAAAGAAGAACACTCAAGGGAGACCAGAGGGGAGGGCTGAAGGTGGGGTAATGCTGAGCATGCACAGAACCTCGACTTCCAGCCCCAGGACTACAGGCGGGGTGGGGGTCAGAGAGAAGAGAGTGACTTTCTGTTGTTGTTCATAGGTAAAATATGGCACGGAGAGAATCAGGGACTTGCCCAGGATCCTACAGTCCCTGGGTAGTAGGGCCTAGATTAGGACTGGAGATGCCTCCAAGCCTACTGTCAGCTCTAGTAAATCAACGTAGTATCACTTTTATTAAGAGATAACCGTGGCTACTAACTTGGAAACTCTGAAATCTCTGTCGTTACGATGATAACCTTACAAAGTGTTCTTCTTCAGGCCCTCCGGTTGATCCAGCTTACCTGAGACATTTTCTCCACAGCATGAAGGTGAATATTCATTATTTAATGTTTGGTCTATTAGCCTAGTCTGTTTGCTGTTGCTGTAATGGGATACCACAGACCACATAACTTGGAAAGAATAAAGGTTTCTCTAGCATATGGTCTGGAGGGCTAGGGCTCCCTACTGGTCGGGATTCTGCAAAGTCCTGAGATGATGCAGGAATCACAGAACAAGGATGCTAAGGGTCTTTTTTTTTTTAATAGCAAAACTGCTCCCTAGCTCACAAGTCACTCCATTAACCCAGACTTCACCTCTCAGTGCCAGCAATACACAGGTTTGGGTGTAATGTTTCTGACACATGGACTTTGGAGGTCCCACTGATATCGTAACAGCCTGTGACTCGGTTTCTTGAGTTTCTATTAAGAAAGGTTCATGCCTGTCTTACTGCAACCTTCCATGGTCTTTCTTCCAGGGGGGGAATGGAGATGCAGCCTTCAGAGGAGAGTCCAGCAACAACCTCTTTGTGTCTGGGCCTCCAGGCCTACCAGGACACCCAGGCCTGATTGTGAGTAGTAACTCCCTGGGGACCTGTGGCTTTCCCTGTGCCTCACCCCCAGTATGAGTAGGTGGGCTTAGAGTTGAAGTCAGTGTAGTTGATACTTAGGCCTGAGCAGGTGTTCCTCCTGTGTTGCTGACTGGTTATCTCAGTCTCTAGAGGGCAACTTCTCTCTGAAGAGAGCTATTAATAGTGAGGGGTTTCTTCGTAGGATGAATTGAAGGCAATGGCAATGGCTTTAGAAGGACTCTTTGGTTCTTGTGACATAGTTCTTACACTGTGATTTAAGGCCAGTCCTCTCCACTCTGAAGGCTCAGTTTCTTCATGTGTGGAGTAAGAAAGCCAGACTAGATCTCAAGGACCCTCTGGCTGCCTGGGCTGCCTGGTGTCTTTGGACTCTGTGTCTGGGATGCTGCTTGCTGACACCACCTGCAATTACTGTATCTTGCAGACATCCTCATTAGAAAGAGACTTTTCTCCATGACTATGTGCTTGCCTCAACAGGGACAGAAAGGAGAGGCTGTTGTGGGGCCCCAGGGTCCCCCAGGAATTCCAGGCCTGCCTGGGCCACCTGGCTTTGGGAGACCTGGTGTCCCTGGACCACCGGGACCCCCTGGGCCACCAGGACCTCCTGCCATCCTGGGTGCAGGTTAGTCATTCCTGCTGCTTCTGTCTTTGTGCTCAGGGTGGCACACCTGGGTGGCCTGGCAGATAGCTCTGTCTAACAGGGCTTTTTGCTGGATGGAGCCTGCCTTCTTTTATTCCTTGAAATGAATATAATTCAGATATTATAACATACATTCACTTCAAGTGTACAGTTTAGCAATGTTGCCACTATCACAATTGCTTAATTCTAGACATTCATTGCACCAAGAAGAAACCTCATAGGATGGAGTGAAAGTTTATGATAAGAGTATGGAGAAAGCCTTAGGTTTTATCCTTAGAACTGCAGGAGAAAGGAAGGAGGGAAGGAAGGAGGGAGGGAGGGAGGGAGGAAGGAAGGAAGGAAGGAAGGAAGGA
>LOEQ01000135.1:145849-171197 GCA_001685075.1 Bramus lutescens | reverse complement strand
AGGAAGGAAGGAAGGAAGGAAGGAAGGAAGGAAGGAAGGAAGGAAGGAAGGAAGGAAGACTGATTTTTGTTGGAAGCAGTTACCTCCCCAGATCTCCTTCTTGTCTCTGGAGTTTCCTACCCAGGACATTATATATAAACCAGATGTCCTGGCTAGTTCTATGTCAACCTGATACAACCTAGAGTTATCTGAAAGGAAGGAACCTCAATTGAGAAGATGCCTCCATAAGATCAGGTTGTAGGACATTTTCTTAATCAGTGATTGATGGAGGAGGGGTCAGTCCACTGTGGGTGGGCCATCCCTGGGCTGGTGGTCCTGGGTTCTGTAAGAAAGCAGGCTGAGCAATCCATGGGGAAGCAAACCAGTAAGCAGCTCCCCTCAGCACCCCTGATGCTGAGGTCTCTGCATCAGCTCCTACCTTCAGGTTCCTGCCCTGTTTGAGTTCCTGCCCTCACTACTTTTGAGGATGAACTGTGAGTGCATAAACCCTTTCCTCCCCAAGTTGCTTTTGGTCATGGTGGTTCATCTCAGCAATAGAAACCTTAACTAAGATACTGTATAAACAGAATCGAATAATCCGAGGCCTTTTATGTATGGTGTTTCCTTCACTTAGCATGTCATTCATCTCTGCTGTGGTATGTTTTAGTACTTCACTCCTTTTTTTCTGGTCAAATAATCTGCCATCTTATTGGTATATATTTTTCGTGTATTCATCCATCTGTTAATAGTATTTGAGTTGCCTTGGTTTTCCGGCTGTTTGAATTCTACTTACTACTCACCACTGGAGTCTAAGGTTCTGTGTAAGCATGGCCTCAGTTCTCTGGGGTACGTATAGAGTGAAATTGCTGGTTATAGGGAACTCTGTGTTTAACTCTGTAAGGAACTGCCAGACTACATTCCAAAGAAAACTCTGTATTTCACATGGCTGCCAGATTGGAGGAGGGTCCTAGTCTCCCTCGTCTTCACCAACACCCATGATCAAACCTTTTCAGTGCTGATAGCTAGGAGTCGCTAGCTCATTGTGGTTTGCTCTGTGTGACTTTCTCTGAGTTTTCTATGTGTCCCATAGTATTGAGCATCTCTTCACATATTCTAGAACCTTCCCGGCTGTTTTGTCAATGCTTTAAGAATCTGAATGTCCTAGTTAGGGTTCCTATTGCTATGATGAAGCACCACAACCAAAAGCACGTTGGGGGGCGGGAAAGGGTTTATTTGACCTATGCCTCCACATCATAGTCCATCACTGGAGGAAGTCAGGACAGAAACTCAAACAGGGCAGGAACCTGGAGGCAGGAGCTGATACAGAGGCCATGGAGGAGTGCTAATTACTGGCTTGCTCCTCCTGGCTTTCTCAGGCTGCTTTCTTATCAACCTAGGGATTGAACCATCCACAAGGTGTTGGCAGAGGGTGTCTGTTCGTTTCCGGCTGCCCCGACTCGAAATAACCACACAGAAAGTTTATTATTTGCAATACTGTTTGGCCAATAATTTAAGCATATTTCTAGCTAGCTCTTGTATCCTAAACTATCCCATCTCCATTAATTTGTGCATCACCACAAGGTTGTGACCTACTGACAAAGTTTCGGTGGGCTCCAGTGGAGACATCTGTCCTCAGCTGCTACATGGCTTCTCCATGGCTCTGCTCTCTCTCTCTCTCTCTCTCTCTCTCTCTCTCTTTCTCTCTTTCTCTCTCTCCATATAATATATACATATATATATATCTTCCAGCCTACCTATGTTCTGTTAAGCCATTGGCCAAAAGCAGCTTCTTTATTAACCAATGGCAATAAAACATATTCATAACATACAGAGGGGAATCCCACAAGCTGGGCCCTCCCCCATCAATCACTAATCAAGAAAATGCCCTACTGGCTTGTGTACAGTCTGATCTTATGGGGGCATTTTCTCAGTTGATGTTTCTTCCTCTCTGATGACTTTAGTTTGTGTCAAGTTGACATAAACTTGACTTAAGGACCAGCATTAGATGTCACCCTTGGTGCCTAATTCCCTTCAACCCTTGGAACTTCTAGTATGCAAATGCAAACCTGAGTGGAATTAAAGGAAATATGCATTCACTGCACAATACCAAGTGCCAGGAAGTTTGCTGAGCATTTTGCTCCAGTTTCCTGGTGATTCGGGAAAACCAATAGTGAGGCTTGAGGAGGTAACCCACAGAAGTGCTCAGAGGGTTCACCATGCCAGCATGGGGGTCCAAAAGCCAGCGCTTATGTAAAGCAGTCAGGTGGTGCACATTTATAATCACAGAGCTGGAGAAGGGGAGACAAGAGGATCCCTGGGGCTCGCTGTCAGCTAGCCTGGCCTAATTGGTGAGCTTCAGGCCATTGAGAGACACTGACACTGTCTTAAGGACAAAAACCAGGTGGCACCTGAGAGAGGCTAACACCTGAGGTTGTCCTCTGACCGCCACACACCCAGGGCATGTGTGCAGGTGTAAACACACATGAAGACATGTGTAAACACACATGAAAACATGTGCAAACACACATGAAGACATGTGCAAACACACATGAAGACATTGCAAACACACATGAAGACATGTGCAAACACACATGAAGACATGTGCTGCTCCAGTTCATAGCCAGTAAGTGGTACCCACAGTGTCAGAGCCCGGACACCTGTAGCTATAAGGCCTGTGTTTTTCTTGTTGTGCATGAGGTAGACATTCTATGGAGGGTGATAAAGCTGAACACCCCAGTCCCAAAAGCTCAAAGTCTGAAGTTCTCCAGTTCCCAAAACCTTGTGAGTCCTGTGTGATGCCACGGGTGGCAACTCTATACCCCGAGACTGTTTAATGTCCAAAATTATTATTTAAAACATTGAGGATTCAGGCTTTATCCTGCTGGTAAATGGTTTCTTTAGCATAACTGAAGCCCTCAAGTCAATTCCCAGAACCACACCAAAAGAAATAAATAAAATATAAAATTACTTTTAGTTTATGACGCTGGCCCTATCCCCAAGATAGTTCATATATATGTAAATATTCCCAAACTTAAAAAATAAAAACCTCTGGAACACACCTTCATCCAGTAGCAGAATAAGCACATGACTGCCTCCTGATGATTACACTGGCACGAGCCAGGTGTGACGGGCACAGTTGATGGAGACCCACAGAACCTGGGGCCTTGCAGAGGGTGGCCTGGGGCTGGCTTTAAATGGCCTTGGCTTTACTGGCTGAAAGCAGAAACAAGGCTCAGAGCAGACTGAGTGGAAGGGAAGTTTGCTCACTGGAAGGTGGGGCTAAGCAATCAGCTCGTGGGATGAGTAGACCAGAAATTGGACCCCAAGAACAGCCAGAGCCTAACTCAGACTTACACCCTGTAATGAAGCTCTGGCCCTATCTTATCTGTGTACCAGCTTCCTCCTTGCTCCCCACAGACCACATCCTCTGCACAGAGGGGAAGATGGTTACCGACAGCTTAATGCTTCCCCTGTGAGCTGGAAACATGAGCTCCTTTCTCAGCTCTAGTCTGAAATATCTTGGAATAAGGCAGTTCCAGGAAAAGATTCTAACTGGCCTGTCTTGAGCTAGGTGCTAATTTTGAATGAATCATCTATAATCAGAAGGGAGGACCACTTGAGAACCTAATAGCTCTTTCTGTGAGGAAATGGCTGTGGGTGTGAAGGGAAAGACCTCAGGAGAAGATTATGAGGACTTTGATCTGCAAAGGATGCTGGGTAGATTAAACCAGATGTGCCAACAGGGCCTTGATGGATGCAGAGGCGTTGCAGAAGATATAGGCAGTTGGCAGTGTAAGTGCGGGATGCAGAGAATTTGTTGTCCACAAAAGCACCAGTTTAGGGGGATCCAGACACCTTAATGCACTGAGCAGGGATTGTCTTTCACACAGTGCATGACAAGTCCAAGTTTATAAAACCCTTGCATAGCTACTACCCACATAGACTTCCCAGAGATGCTGAAGGGAGGTGAAGTGGATAATATTATAACCCCAAGGAGGCCAACACTGAGGCTCAGAGAGCATATATGACTTGTTCAAGGTCATTCATGCTCGAGGGACACATGGCTGGACTCATGATCAAGTCCTCCACTGGCCACTTACCACCTATGCGTGGACATTCAAGCCCTGTGTTGGAGCTAAGACTTGCTTGCGGTGTCCTGAAGAGACAATGCAGTTGTTTTCTAGGTCTTATAGAGACATCTTTGCATCTGCCAAGAGCTGTGCAGATGCTGAAGGGATGCGGCTTAGAGAGGCAGAAGAAAAACCAAGGGGAATGCTAATACTTCTGTGTTTGCTTGAGGCAAGGACCTTTCAATTGGACGCTCATGCCCTTTTGTTTTTCTGGGGATCAATATGGCAGCCTTAAGCTGACTTTTAAGGGTCCTGTGACACACCAAGAACTAAGAAACTCTGGAAAGATTGCAATGTGCATGCCTCACCTGAATTTTACTGGTTCTCGCCAGCATGCCAATAGAATGTTAGAGTAGAAGGAATGTCTGCCAATGTCTGGCAAATAGCCTTCGAACCTGCTGCTTCCTAAAATGCACAGCTGGCAATGGACAAGCTGGTCATCCCTCCTGTCACTATCAACCTGGACTCTTTCCTCTCCTCTCTGTGGTCCACTTCTTCTACTTGGTGGTCACATGCTCTGTCTCTTGAGTAAACTGTATGATTCAGGGTAGTTTCAGATGCAAGTAACAGAAAGTTCGACTCAAACTGGCTTTTACAAATAACCACCGATGGGATTTCGTTACAATTCTAAAATGTCTTGGGCACAGCTTCTCCCAGGGTGATGCTGAAGAATCTCAGCTCTTCCCCCAAGCCAATCAGCATGGCCTTAATCTCTTGCTGGGTCAGAGTGCCCCATTTCCAACTGCAAGGTGGATAACCCTCAGCATTGAAGGGACTGTGAGCACCCCTCTGGGGGCCAGCAGGGACCCTGTGTGAAGACACTATGCTTTATATAACTTCTCTCTTTTGGTTTGTCCCAGCTGTGGCCCTTCCAGGCCCACCTGGCCCTCCAGGACAGCCAGGACTCCCGGGATCCAGAAACTTGGTCAGTATGTTGTATAGTAGCCATACCACATTGGACAGACTTACTTCAGACTCTGGCGACAGTGTTTGGAATCCCTTTTATTTTGGAATTAGAACTCTCTGACAGGGGCTGGAGATGTAGCTCAGTGGTAGACTGATTTCCTAATGTAGGAGGCATAGTTTGATCTCTGGCATCACATAAAACCAGGCATGGTGGCAGATGCCTGTTGTCTAAGCACTTACGAGAGGGAGGCAGGAAGATCAGAAACTCAAGGTTTGTCCTCAGCAATACAAGTTAGAGGCCAGATACATACAAGACTCTATCTCTAAACAAACAAACAAATAAAATTCCATGACAAAAGAATGTACCATTCCACCAATAATAGATGGCCATTTATTTCCTATTCAGATGATTTGTTCAATAAAGAGCTACAGAAAACAAAATGACTGATTATTGACGTTGTAGCCTGTGAATCTTGAAGTGACTAAAACCCAATCATTTCTATTTTTAAAAACAGCATGCACACACGTGTAAACAACACCATAGGTGCTCGATGGTCACACTCACGCTGGGTTCTTTCTTAGCTGGAGCATGGCATATGGACATTCACAACCAACCGCACAGTGCACTGCAGTGGACATGGCTTGCCTGGATTGTTACAATGCACAGAGAGACAGACAAGCACCTACCAGACTGGCAGCAGTTCAAGGAAACCTTTTTGGTGGTTACTGGGTTTCATTCTTTAAAAAAAATTAATAAAAAACCCTGACTTTCAAAAGACAGAATTGTCCAGCAGATGACAAAATTTGACACTTTGTCTCCTTGGGGATTTCTATGTCAGTTTGATTAATATTATTATCGTCAAGGTGAGAAAAAAAATTTTGGGACTTTTTCTCAGTTACAATGAGACTCTTGACTGATAGTTCCTTGAGACTTGGTGCTATTCAGAATAGTGTTTGCAGTCTCAGCTTCTTGAATCTGCTTATGGAGATGCTAAATATCTGCCATTCTTATTTTAGGCAACTTTTGAGACAGAGCTGCTGCAAGCCCCCACTTTTTAAACACATATTTATTATTGCAACCATCCAGCTAGACTAAAGACTAAGTGCTAAGTATAATTGCCCACTTGCTTGCATTTCTTATCCCAAATGAAAATGGATTTGAAAGTCACTAAGGAATGTGAGATGGCACCATTAGCCAGTGTAGATGCTACAGAGCTGTGTTAAAAATCAATGCAAGTGGCAGGGGAAAAAAAGGCAATGTGCTGATGATTTTGCTAAAACCAAAATCCAGCAAAGATAACTCTGGCGCAACATCCTTATCTTCACAGGAAATTATCTTTTGGTTTTTATTCATTTTTTATAATTTAGACTTGTGGTTAAAAGAAGTGCATGTTTTTATTTCATGAAAAAAGAACTCCCTTAACCAAGCATAATAGTACACTCCTGAAATCCCAGCACTTGGGAGGCTGAGGCAGAAGGATTATTGAATTCAAGGCATGTCTTGGCTACAGTGAAAAAGTCTTTAAAAACTAGAGGCTGAGGAGAAGATCAGCAGGTCAAGTGCCTGTACATAGGCATGAAGACCCCAATTTATCCCTAACATCCACTTTGAAAAACAGAATGCGCTTGGTTGCACATATCTGTAACCCTGTGCTAGGGGAGTGGGAACAGAGACAAGTGGATCACCAAAGCTTGCTGGATGGCAGTGTAGACAATCAGTTAGTGCTGGGTTCAGCATGTGACCTTGCCCCAAAAGATAAGGTCAAGAATAAGTGAACAAGTGATAATGGAAAAGACCACATGACCATATCTGGCACCTCACTGCACACACACACATAGAGAGAACAATCGTGATCTGGTGATGTAGTTCAGTGGTAGAGCACTTGCCTAGCTTGGACAGGTCTTGGGTTTGAGCCAGAACACTGAATAACCTTAGTTATTAACCAATAAGTTTATTTATTAGTTATTAACAAATAACTTTAGTTATTAACTAGTATTATAGCATTGTCCAATGCAATAAACCTTTTTTTTTTGAATGAGGGGTTAGTTATCAAAATGTGCATCACATTTTGCTACTGCTTCACGACAGTTTGGAATTTAAAATGCCCTGACAGGTCACGGCACTCAACGACATGGGTGACATGCTGCAGAAAGCACACTTGGTTATAGAGGGGACATTCATTTACCTGAGGGACAGTGCAGAGTTTTTCATTCGTGTCCGAGATGGTTGGAAAAGGTTACAGGTAATTCTTCAATTTCCTTGCTAGCCCTCTCCCCTCCAAATACCCTCCAGTGTGAAGAACTCCCCCATTAGTGCCAGTTTCTGTCTTGGAAGCTGTTTCTTATAGGTTTTTCATTAGCAACATCTTCCTTCTCCTGCAGTTGGGAGAACTGATCCCCATTCCTGATGACAGCCCCCCACCACCAGCGCTTTCCAGCAATGTGAGTAACTCTGCTGTCTGCTTCCTGAGTGCCCCCAAGGATCTGGACCAAGCTCTCCAAGCCCAACCTGTTCTGTGTGATTTAGCACCTCATGGAAGCCCAATAATTACTAGACAGAATGTTGTCGCCACAGAGTGGAGGGAGACCTGGGTGCAGAGGCTGGAGACCCCTGTTCCCAATTTACCCACAAACCATCAGAAGAATCCCTCCCTCTTTTGTTTACTTATTCTGAGACAAGATCTCATTAGTAGTCCTGGCTGGCCTGGAACTCACAGAGATCCGCTTGCCTCTGCTCCCTGAACACTGGGATTAAAGGTGTGCATTGGACACCGACCAGGCCAACCTTTAACATTTACTCACAACCGTAAAAGAGCAGAAGCAACTGGAATAGCCTGATGTTGAATTCTCCTGCAACCTTTGGAGGCTGCTACCATCACCCCATTAGATTATAAAATTGAACCTTTGAGGAGGTAGACATGTTGGCTTTTAAGCTGAGGTCCTCTGCTTCTCAGGGATCATTTTAAAGAGCCTGAGAACACTCCCTCCTTTGCTGATGACTTTTTCATTTGTCCATGAAAGTCCTCCCACTTGAGAGTCACAGTTAAAGGCAACACCCAGCTATTTAAAGCTTCGTTTTAAACTTATTTAAAGGAGGCATTAGACTCGTACTTCATTGTACCTTGGAGAGTGAAATGTGTGTTCTGAATGTATTCATATTTTACCCTTTCCCATTTCATGTCGCAGCCATACCAGCCACAGCCTCCACTGAACCCCATTTTAAGTGCCAATTACCAGAGGCCCGTTGTAAGTACAAGTCATACGTTTGCTTTGCAGAGAATGAGTACGTGTGTATGTCCATAAGTGCTGAGCCCTGTGTTTGGTATCTAGTTCCTTTTTTTTTCTTTTTAAGATTTATTTTATTTCACATATATGAGTGGGTTTTTTTTGCCTGCCTGCATGTATGTATGTGCTCCATGTGCATGCCTGATGCCTGCAGAGGTCTGGAATCTGAATCATATCCCCTTTAACTGGGGTTAGAAATAGCTGCGAGCCACCATGTGAGTACTGGGAATTGAATCCTGATCCTTTGAAAGAGCAGCAAGTGCTCTCAACTGATGGACCACGTCCGCAGCCCTGGTAAATAGCTCTTACCACCTAACTGCTTACCACCTAGCCAGGAGGGCACACACACTATGGGCAGTTGGATCATGGTTATCTGAGTGAGGCAAACCCAAGATGCTGGGGTCATTAGAAAGACAAAGGCAGTCAGTCCGGAGGAGCTGACCACTAGCTTCAGACCTAAAGGACATTGATGTTCAGGCAGGGAAAAATGAAAGGAGGAATTCCCCGCAGAGGGGACGATGGAGCATGGGATGGTGGGGGTGTGTGCTGCTCCTTCCTGACTGCGTTTCAAACTGGCCAGAGAGTTGACTTCACAACAGAGGAAAAACTGGGCTACAGAAGCTCACAAGGGCCAGAGCTAGGGATTTTGACCCTTTCCTGCAATCGATGAGAGCTACGGATAAGTTGAAAGTAGAGCAAGGGTAAGTGGTAAGGATGGTATTTTGAAATGACTTTAGTTTTAGTGTGCAAGTCCATTGGAAAGGACAGGAACAGGGATGCAAGGCTGTGGGGCTGTAGAAAAGGGCTGGTGGGAGACACAGGAAAAGCGGGGAAGCCAGGATGGTCCCCTGGTGCGAGTGTTGCCAGGAAAATGAGTGAGATGCAGGAGGATGCCCAATCTCCACTGGGCTGATGCAGTGGGCACAGGCTCCTTCCCAGGCATCACCTGGCAGGGTGGAGATTGGAGATGCACTCCAGCCCTTCACTAGTGTAAATAAAGATCATGTCCCAGTCACTTCAGGGACATCATAGAGCTTAATCACAGGACGTATAGCCAGCCTGGGAACCCTTGTCCCTGCTCTCAGACGCTTTGCTATTTCCACAGACCCCCTTGTAGAAGAGTGTCCCCCGCTAGCTCCACCCATACAGGCCTGCTATGCACGAGCTTACACGCAGCTCTGGATTGCCACAGCACTCTCTCGTGCCCTAACTCTCTTACCTTATGGGTACAGAGCCCAACCCACCTAAGTCAGTTCAGAGTCTTGGGAGGAGCAGTCTCCAGGTTCTGTCTTAGATCAGTTACACATTCCCACTCTAACAGAGAGCAGCAGGGAGACAAGGTCAGAGGCCTAAGGCCTTCACAGTACAAGCCACACAGCACAGAAATATGCTTTCTGGAACGCTGACACCTCCAGAGACGACCTCAGGGTCAGCAGAGTAAGTCTGAGGTGGCCCCAGGACACCCCAGTAAAAGTGAGAAGGAAGGGGTAGAACATGAATGCATTAAATCCACCTGTAGACATCAACAGAGCTATGGCCATCATCATGGGGGTGGCAGGAGTCCCAAAGAGAATTTATACAGGGACAGATGCAAAGAGAGGCTGGTAGAAGAAACAAGAGAGACAAATGAGAAGCCAAGGCTGAGACAAAGAAGGCCAAAGGAGGTACTCTGGAGTCAAAGGCTGGGGATGCGGTAAAATGACAGAAAGGTGTCTTTCGGATTTAGAAGAGAGCGCAAAGCATTTTTGAGACCAAGATTCTAGGAGCAAATGCTCAGGGGAGAGAGAAGTGAATTTAGGTAAACCTTTAATGAGTCCCAAAAGTCAGTAAAGTGGCTAATGGAGCTTTAACGCAGTATATTGGGGTTTTAATTTTCAAATATTATATCTGTGTGAGAGGGCATTCTCTGTGTGTGTGTGTGTGTGCACGCAAGTGTGCATGCAAATGTGTGCATGCATGCATGAATGCGTGCCTGTGGTGCATTTGGAGGTCAGGGCAAGCTTCTTACTCTTGAGATGAGGCTAGAGAACAGGAGATGGTGAACGCTCAGTCTATAGACTGTATTTCACATGGAATGTCAGCAGAAAAGGCTGAAAGGGAGGTCAATAAATGGATGCCAGTGTATGAGAGAAAACAAAGTCTAGAATGGCTTTTGTTTGGGGCTGATGAACAGGGTGTCGGGAACAGGAGCCTAGAGTAGCTATATGACCCTAGTTTCAAGAAGGTTCCATCCCAGCTGTCTTGATGATTGCTGTGAGTCCATTCCTGGGCATCTCCCATGATCAGCCCCTGGTCTGGTCAGGAAGAAGCAAGGGCAGCCAGCAATCTCTGGAGGAAGCTTGGGAGCCAGGACAAAGTCAACTTAGAAGCCATGGTGAGAACTAAGCTAGGAGCATATACAGAGTGTTCTCCAGCATGACCTACAGGCTCGAACAGATCTCCAAAGGGCTTCGCTTGGTCCAAGGAGATTTTTTGCATTCTGTTTTTAAATCTAAGAAAGATATTCCCACCACAAGGACTGTTCACAGAGCTGTAATGAGCTGGCTGGAGCCCCAAGGCTGTCTTGACTGGGGATGGATACAGTTCCACGGCCCTTACAGGTGACCAAGAAGCCTCTGGCACACCTTGCAGCCAGAAGGTGGCTCCTGCCCAAAACAGGAGGTGGTGGCAGCGCTGTTAACTACACTGCCTTCCTCTTTGCAGCTGCACCTGGTTGCTCTGAACACACCGGTGGCTGGGGACATCCGAGCCGACTTCCAGTGCTTCCAGCAGGCCAGGGCTGCGGGACTGCTGTCCACCTTCCGAGCTTTCCTGTCGTCTCACCTGCAGGATCTCTCCACAGTTGTGAGGAAAGCCGAGAGATTCAGCCTCCCCATTGTGAACCTCAAGGTAAAGAGGAACCTCCATCACTGCCCTCAGACACCCCGGGCCCCAAGCGATGCAAGCATTTGCCACTCCAGGGTATCAACCATAGCTCAAGGCCACACCTTTTTTCTTTTCAAAGCAGTTTCCTCTCTGAGCTGGGGACTTCAGGAGAGCTGACATCTGAACCCTTAAGAATAAGCAAAAGCCTAATTGTAGGCCAGTGGCACAAAAATTCTAATGTGGCATTTTTCTTCATAGGGCCAAGTGCTTTTTAACAATTGGGACTCGATATTCTCGGGTGATGGAGGCCAGTTCAATACACACATTCCAATATACTCCTTTGACGGTCGAGATGTGATGGCGGATCCGTCCTGGTAAGTGGGGCCCTGTTGTGTGGCATGATAGGTGCTTTTAGGATATGTTCTAACGATGAGATACCTTTATCAGCACCGCCCTGGAGTACTGCTAATCCGAATGCACAAGGAGGCAGCTGAGTCATGGCAAAGCCATGGCCTTGGAACCAGAAGACCCAGGTCTAGTAGCTCACTATAATACTTGGGCAAAGCACTTCACTCTAGGGATCTCAATGGCCTCATCTGCCTGTAAAATGAGTAGACCATCGTGTGTATGCCATAGGACAGTTGTGCAGATGATTGTAGGTGAAAACATAGTATGCCATAGACATGATATGACTGGTGGTCCTGTGGCTTTTTCATAAAAGGGCCTCTCAATCTTTGAAAACAATATATGCTATTTAGAATATTCAGTGTCTATGCTCTAGCACATTTAATGCTAGGTCTGGAAGGCACAATAATACACTTACCTGGCCCCTTCACTTTAAGGGTCTTTGGTGTCAAGGGGCAGTAGATAACACACCAAATACAAATGCAGACAGCTTTGTAGTTTTAAAAGAGAAAGATGATGAGAGGAGCAGAAAGGAGACATTGTTTCTGAGGGTGGAACTCAAAAGCAGAGTCCTGCAAGAGGGGGCCCCTAAGGTGAAGGAGTCACAAGTCTGGCTATGAAGAAGCAACCACAGCAGCGATGGTCCAGATTCATGAAAACTAAAGACGCTATTGGGGGATGCTGCAACCTGAGTCTGGCTGGAAACAGAGTATGCCTAGAAAGCTGGTAACAGCCACAAGGCCACAAAGAGGATTTGGCTTGGATCATGGACTGTGGATGAGAAGGAATGTGTCTTAGTTCATTATACTTACGCCAATCCACTTACTAAGATATACCACAAAAAACCCCTTTTTTTTATTAACTGGGGTGATGGTAAAATGCTGCTGCACAGATGCGATAACCTGAATTCAGATCCCCATCATACATCTAATTGCCAGGGGTGTGGCATGCATCTGTAAACCCTAGCCCTGAGTGGTAGAAATTAGTGGATCCTTGGGATTTGGTGGCCATCAAATCTAGCTAAATTAGAAGCTCCTGGTTCAGTGAGAGACCTTACCTCAAAAATAAAGTGGAGAAGGAACATACCCAGTATCGATCTCTGACCACATGTATATGCCCACGCACATGCGCCTACACACACCCACGCAAACATATATATGCATGCACGCACGCACAAACCACACAACACAATAACTGTAAAATAAAATAAGAAATAAAGAACTTGATGTTATTTTTAAAAATGCCACTTAAAAAGTAACACTCTAAAATTCCTTTCTAGGCCTCAGAAAGTCATCTGGCATGGATCCAACCCCCATGGTGTCCGTCTTATTGATAAATACTGTGAAGCCTGGCGAACCACAGACATGGCAGTAACGGGATTTGCCTCCCCACTGAGCACAGGGAAGATTCTGGACCAGAAAGCCTATAGCTGTGCTAATCGGCTAATTGTCCTGTGTATTGAAAACAGTTTCATGACCGACACTAGGAAGTAATAGCCTTCCCATGATTCTTAAAGAGTTTTCTAATTTTTCTTATGTGAAGAGTTGACACTGAAGTCTAAAATGCTGTAAATATTACAGGGTTATATATATATATATATTACACATTTGTCAAAAGAGAAACCAAAGAAAACATACCTCAGTATACTCAAAAAGAAAGACGCGAGGGACTCAGATCCAAGTCAAATCCAATCCACATATTGGTGCTAGATCCTGCAGGAAACCCCGGCAGTGTGAACACATCCCAACCCAGAGTAGGGCAATCAGCAAACAGGTCAGAGGGATTGCCCAGTGCGTTCTTCAGAGAATAGTTCCTTCCTTCCAACCATGACTATTGAGTGTAAGATGTCCTTCATGTTTGTTTACAAGGTCAGCTTTTAGACACATACCCCCTTCCTAAGTTATATGTGAACCAAGTGCTTAGTGATTCCATCCATACCCATCCGTCCAGAGAAAGGGAACTGCTCCACAGATCCCATTCATATTTTCTTCTATCAGACTTTAATATGGCTCCCCATTAAAGCATCACTGCCACCATGCTGTAGAGTTTTGCATGTTTACCCAATCATAGTTGAGCGTGGCATCTGTTTATGTAATTCTGGCTTGCTGGGAAAGTTGAGACTCTAAGAAAGAAACAGCGCATAATCATTACCTTTCCTTTGCTAGTCCTCCTTCCATCCCCCACCCCAAATTTCCACTTGGCAAGTGTTGAATTACGACTGCAGCTGAAACAGATTTGTTGACACAAGTTTTCAGAAAAATCTGTATCGTTGTGCTATAGGCTTCACTACCTTTTTCCATGTAAGAACATAAAGACATCTTTTCCAGGTGCTTCTTTCTGTGTGACTTTTTTCCCCTGGATCTTTCATTCTTTGCTACTGAGGCAGAAGTGGCCTGGGTGGATGTGCTAATCTCGTCACCAGCACTGGGGACAATCTATTCCAGAACCGAAGAGGGGCGGGGGTGCGGTGGGGCAGACAAACCTGCGTGGGAGACAAGATCTGCTATGATTGCACCGTTGTTTCCATGCATGACTGTGGGCTCGTCTGTCTCTAGGAGACCAGAATAAACATACAATGTCAGCTTCACTGAGTAAATGCTACTCCTCAGAGGTACCCCAGCTCTGCAAAGTGGGTATTTTTTTAAAACCTCCATTTTACAAACAAAAATGAAAGGAAGAGGGGGCTCAGGTCCTTCCTGAGTCCAGTAACATGGCTGGCATTGCTGGACTGGCTTCACACTCAGGCTCCCTCTCCCTCCAGTGCCCAAGCTCTTTCCAAGGCTCTGCTGGATATGGCTGCCTTTTGGCCCCCTCCAACCCAAGGGCACCACTCTAGAAACGTAATTAGTGGTCAAGAAGCATGCTGAGATATTTCCTCCCATTCAGTGGGGCTGGCCCAGAAAGCCACCATAGTGGATGCATTCTCCCAAGTCCTTGAACTAGGAAGGAGATTAAGAACAAAATAAATTAATAAATGAAGCAAAAGCAAAACTAACAGTCCAGAAACCTCCACTTCAGACTTCACAGCAGGAAGAGCAGTTGGAATCTAATGAATCATGAACTAAATATGGTTCCAGGGGAAAGCCCCAGGGGTGGATGTTTGAGGATGGAGTCATGGCTGAGTTACAGGTGGGGAGTGTTTGTCATGAGCAGCAGCGACAGGAGAGGACACGGGGATCCTGAGTTGGGAAGTATAGATGCCGCCTGCTTTAGTCAGAGTCACAAGACCCAAGACCACAGAAAGGACAAGATGGAGATGAGAAGCCAGGAAGAGAGACGTCAGTGTCTCCTGATCCTAGGAGAGGGCATTGAGACTTGCCTCTGTACTTGTTAAAGGACACGCCCTCACAGATGGAGTCCCAGAGTCAACTATGGGCCCAAGTGTTCTGACTAAACAAGCGTCTCAGTCCTGTGCCCGGCCCTCAAGATTCTTTGCCAAACGTCTGCCTCTGCCTGATCTTTGCCTGGCCTACCTCATGATTGTTAGGCAAGCTGTATAGTCTCTTCTACTGGGCCATGGTGCTTGTGTCCTATGCCGTCTTGGCAGAGCCATAAGTGTCCATTCCCTTCTCTCTCCTCCCCTCTCCTCCCCTCCCCTTCCCCCAAAGCATCTATGACATCCCCTAGATCTGTCTACCTGGTGCCATGCTCCTCCCTCGGGATGCCTGCTGGGTTTCACATCTGAAATCTGTCACTCAGCTAGTTAAAACAGAATGACTTAAGGGTCTCCAAACCTTCACTACCCATTTGCTTGGAAGTCTTGAAGGCACTAGAAGGCTGTGAAGCCAACTCTCACACTCCGCTCAAACCCAGGAGGGAAGATTTGGCATGCACAGCTAATAACCTCTATAAGGTGGAGGACTTTGGGGTACTTGCTCTGAGTCTGTAAGAAAGACCCGCAGATCTGGAGCCTATAGCTTTGGGCTCCCTAAATCTTCCACTAGCAATAGAACGTGGGTGGGGGTGAGGAGGAAATGGCTGCCAACCCCTATAGATGGGGCAGAAGTGGGGTGGAGAGACAATGGAGCAAAAGAACTGGGCAGTTCCTGTGGTAGTGTGGAAGCCAGTACCAAGATCATCTGAGAAACTTATGTGGCCACATGGTGTGGCCTGAAACAGATCCGGTAAGCCCAGAAGCCACTCTCAGGTTTCCCAACTCCTCTGGACCCCTTGTCTGAGTGTTGTGTTACCTGAATCTGGAAAGGATACAGGCAGAATCATGGGAACTGTCAGCAGCCTGGTATAGCTGAGTATTAACTGAGGTTCAAACGAGTAAAAATAAAAAGAGGAATGAGTCGATTCATAAGACCAAGAAGTGGGACCTGGAACACAGACTCAGTCTGGCAATGTCGCGCTTGGGTTAGGGTGTGTGCCCATCTTCCCGTCTGTCTGTCTGGCTTGCTTCTGCTTTTCTCTATGTATGTTCTTCTTTCCAACCAAAGAAAAGTTGCCGTTGTGGGCAGGGCTTCAGACTTGTGTTGCCCTCTATTAGCCAAGAGCCACAGAGGGAAGAAGAGGCTTCCTCTTCCTCTGGGATTACATCAGTTTCTAAGAATGACTGCTATTCGCTTGAGTTGTGTGTCCTGGACTGCGACTGGAAGCCTCATCAGAGATGTTATGTGCAGGAAAACAAACAAACTTCCTCCATCAAAAATGCCTAAGGTTTTTGAAATGACCAGAACATTGAGAAGAGTAAAACACAGATTCATCACACCCAGCAATAGGGATGGGATGGGGTGGGGTAGGATGGGGTGGGCATGGAGCAGTAGGCAGAAGTGAGATCATGCCAGCCTGGAGTTCTAGGACAAAGCATCTAAACTTTACCTTACAGTGAATGGTCAGGGTACATTGGGAAGATCTGAAGAAGGGAGAGATGGGTTCGGCTCCATGTTTGTTCATTTGTTCACTCACTCAGAAATATCTGGGATCATTCTTTTCTACAGAAGATCATGTTTCAATATGGAGGCACAGAGATAAGCGATGGCTGTTTTCAAGTCCACCAACCCCTTCTGTTTTTTTTTTAAACATTTTAAGTGTGAAACAAATGACATCATTTCCATTCATTCCTTTTCTTACTCCGTCTCCTCCCATGACCCCCTCAAATTCCTGGCCCCTTCTCTTTAATTAGTGTTCATAAACATATAAAAACAACCTAACCAAGGCGATTCTAATGTCAAGACTGTTCTGAATTCCTCGTGCATCCTTCAGCACTTAGGAACCCTGCCATGGGGACAAATGTATTGTCCAAGTCTTGTTTGACCTAGCAGCTAGAGACTTTTCCTGTTCCTTCTGAGCTCCTGGGTCACCAGAGTATCATGGAGCCTCTTCAAAGCCCCGTGATAGGCAGCAACTGATTTCCCCCTCTTGACTTCCAGCTCACACTCTAAATCACATGACAGTTGAATGCCGAGAGGTCTTGGCATGGCTCTGCCATTTGCTGCCCATGTCATCACTGGCATGACTGGCATGTTCTCCAAGTTCCTGAGCACAATCCCAGCATTTAATCCTTCCCAGCAACTCAGTGCTTCCCTCTGGCAAAGGGGGAGGTACAGAAAGTACCTTCATTGGATGAACTCACTGGTAGTGTTGCGAGTGAGTTTCTAGCCTAAGCAAGCACTCCGTCAGGGTGCCCTCCATCCTTGGCCACCCAGGTGTCTCCAGGAGGAGCTGAGGCTTCTTCCCCAAACTGTGCTAAGTGGTATCTTCCAACCAGCCTAGCTTTTCAGCCCGTCTTCAAGCCCAGGATTGATTTACCATGTCCCCACTGATGCAACCTTGAGTGCTCTTCTTAAATTTGTACCAACCCCAACCCCAATACTCTGGGTGCCCTGCTCCACTGCTTTCTTCCACAGTTCAACAACCATAAAGCTTTATCATCTTGCTTAGCAGGGACCCCAGAACTCAGTCCAGATACAAGGGCTAGATTCCTTCTGGTTAGCAGGAGCACATGTCATATCGTTAAGTAGACTTCCTGTCTCCTATGCAAGCCTGCCCAGTGCTCTGAGTTCCAAGAAGGTTCCAGAACTCTTGTAAGAAGAAATCCTTCCACTTTGTTCTCCTTCTAGACTTGTTCTCTTTCTCAGCGAATGACACCAACATCTAACCTGGGCCTGGAAAGTCATTTATTTACTCATTTGACAAACATTTGTATTATTTTCACTTGATGCAATGAAATCATATTTACATATGATATATAGACAGTGTGACATTTCATACACAAATACAGTGAGCAATGATAGGGTCAGGATGATGGGCATCACATCTCCTCAGATATCTATGTTTTGTCATAAATGTTCTCAATTCTCCTCCACCAGCTATTTTGTTCAGCAGTTATTGATTGACTTGTCCTTAGCATTCAATATCGAGAAGCAGTAAGTACTTGGGACTTCCATGCTAAGTCCTGCATCCAAAATATTCCCCACAGGCTCATGATCTGAACGCTTGGTCCTTATCCCAGGGCAATCTTTGAAGGTTGTGGAATTAAGAAGTGGGGTCTGACTGGAAGAACTAGATCACGGGGGGTTGGCCTTTTAACATCTGCCAATAAGTCACATGTCCAGCATCTGCCTCATGCTCCTGCTNGTTGTGGAATTAAGAAGTGGGGTCTGACTGGAAGAACTAGATCACGGGGGGTTGACCTTTTAGCATCTGCCAATAAGTCACATGTCCAGCATCTGCCTCATGCTCCTGCTGCCACAGATGGAGCATTTCTAACCACCATGCTTCCCCACCACAATGGACTGAAGCTTTTCTGAGAACATGAGCCAAAATAAACCTTCCTTCTTCTGGGGGGTGGGCAGCTGGGGTGGGAAGAAAGGGGAGGCAGGTGTTTGGTCTCAGACACAAAAAAGTGACATGGAGACCCAACAAAGTGTAGTTACTTAAATCACAGGCACTTGGATTTCTTTAAAAGATTAATTAATTTTTATTTTTATATGTGTGTTTGTCTCTCTTTTTCTGTGTATGCATGGGCATGCGTATGCAAACACCCACAGAGGCCCGAAAAGTGTTGGCTTGCCTGGAGCTGGAGCTATAGGCAGTTATGAGCTTCCCAATGTGGGTGCTGGGACCTAAACTCTAGCAGCAAGTTTTCCTAAGTCCCGAGCCATCTCTCAGCCCCTTGTGCTGATCTTTGAGTGTTTAAATACCGGGACCTTCTGAGCTGGTGCCTGTGGTTGTCTTCGTTAGCACTCCTGCGGAGCAGCCTCTCCTCTTAGTCTCTGCAGCATGGCCCTCCTAGCTCCACATCGTCTCTTCGTGGACTTGACTTCCTAATTCGTTCTTCATTCCAGAAGAAACAGTTTACCACAAAAGCCCACTGTGCTACATCAGTCTAATCTGGGCTTCCCTTCAGAGGGGGTTCATTTGCAAACATCTCATAAAGGGGAAGCACTTGCTGGAAACCCTCGAGAAACAAACAAGGAAAGGCTGGCAGGAGGGCATGAGGAGTGTGGCTAGTTATTCTGTGGGTAGCTAGCTCACACGCTTCTCTCAGGCAACTCAGGGACCTGTCTTTGGGAACCTCAGAGTTTCCACGAGGGTACTGTGGTATTTATTTATTTGTGGATTCAGCTTTTAATGACTGCAGCCATCTTGAGTTATAGCCACCAGGACTGGCCCTAGTAAACCCTAGTCAAAGTTTCCTGCATAGCTTCCCAGCAAACTGTAAAGGGTGGCTCCAACCTCATCATATGTGGGGCTTTACTGAACCCTATTTCCAGAGACATGCCTGACTCTTCCATAGACCTTAAGAAAAGTTACATACCATCCCCAATGAAGTCAACTTTGTCATTGCCCACAAATCTACCCTCTTTTTGATCCAATTTTTGGGAATCCGACTGATCTTGCTGCCAGCAAAGGACCATATTTTCATCTTTGACACAATGGTTAGTAAATTTTTCTCTCCAAGCCTTGTTCTGTCTGCCTCTTTTTCTTCAGTCTCAAGGCTGAAGACCAGTCCTGGTGCACTAGAGCTGGTCTGTTCCAGAACAGTAGAGCAGCTCCAATCGGTTACTGAGAGATGGGGGGTGGGTGTCAAGGGATCGAACTCTGGCTGGCCACACATACGCAGAGTAGGCTCTGATGGCCAGAGTACACTCTCGGGGCAAGAAGTGCCCTTCGAGGAATTTACAGGTTTGTGGGTAATGCGCCAAGGCTTGTTATGTGATGATCAGGAAACCGCTCAGGTTTGATTTCATGATAACAATCTGAGCTTACAGCAAGTTCGTGGAACCTTATTGAGATGAGAAGACTGAAGGGAAGAGAAGGGTGGTGGAGGAGGAGGAAGGGAGAAGGAGAAAGAAAAAATGAAAATGTGGCACAGGAGGAGGTGGTGAAGAAAGGAGAAAATGATGAGGAAGAGGAGAAGGAAGAGGAAGAAAAGGAGGAGGAAGAGGAGAAGGAGAAAACCTACAAGTATATCAATGGGACAGAAGCTGCCAATGCTTCTTGAGAAGCAGGAACCTGGCATGGCTGAGCATCTATCTAATAACCACAGCAAAGACCAGGCCTGGGCCCCAGCTGTGCCCTGACTGCTGGCCCATGCAAGCAGTGCTGAGGTCACCTGCAGGCTGAGGCGGGGGGCTCTCATAGACACCTCTGCCACCAAGCACGGCCTCAGCAGAGCTGCTCAAGCTCATCTCTAGTTTTCCATATTCATGAACATCAGCAACAATCATGTCAGTCATCCCAGGCGTCCCAGCAACTCTCAAGCAGAAACTAACAGATGGGTCAGAACCAATGGTTTCTATTTAAAAAGAGTGATTACAACAAAAAAGAGACAACTTTGTAAATTCAAATTTGTATTCTCGGTGAAATTTTAGAGGATAAGAAATTAGATAAATTTAAGAGGACCAAAGACAGTCCTTGGAGATAAAATAAGGTGGCAGTGAGGTGGCCCAGTGGGAAAAGTGCTGCTGAGCAAGCCTGCTGGCCTGAGCTTCATCCCCAGACCCATCCTAGAAGGAAAGAACCAGTTCTAGAGAGTCGTTCTCTGACCTCCACCTGTACAGTGGCATGAGAGAGCACATGTGAACACGCGCGCGCGCGCGCGCGCACACACACACACACACAGAGCAGGGAAGGTTTAGAATTGAGTTTCATTAATTTTTTATGTTTATTTAGGATGTGTATTGGGAATGTTTTGTCTATGTACATGCCTAGTGCCCTTGGAGGTCGGAAGAGGTTGTCGGAACCTCTGAAACTGGAGCTATATAGATGCTTGTGAGCCACTGAGTGGGTGCTGGGAACTGGACCCAGGTCCTCTACAAATACATGGACCCTTCACTGCTAGGCCATCGCTGGAGTCCCACTTCCTAATTGGGTTGAGATCAGAAGCCCCACCCTAAATGTGGGTTGCACCTTCTCTTGAGTTGGACCCTGAACTGTGTAAGAGTGGAGAAGGGGAGGTAAGCCTGCATGAATTTTCAACCTGCTATCGACTGTAGATGTAACTAGTTGCCTCACCTTCCTGCCTTGATTTCCCCACAGTGACAGACTGTAACCTGGAACTGTAAGCCAAAATAAATTCTTTCTTTCTTAAGAGTATTTCATCACAGCAACAGATATAAAAGCAGGACACTCCCATTGGTCATTGAGTAGCCATCCTGGTATTAGACTGACTATCAAAATGTTCCCTATCTTTTATTTTGTTTAATAGCCCAAGGCAGAGAATACCTCATGTGAGTCTGGCAAGCATATTTATGGCAAAAGAAAGAATACATACATGAATAAAATTATAGTAAAAATATAAACCACTGACATAGGAGCCATTTTAAAATATGGAAGATTCTAGGGAGGAGTTGGAGGTGGGTAGGACTAAAATACATTATATACACATGTGGAGTTCTCAAAGAATACATAAAAGGTACTGTGAAAATATCAAAGATCCTAAGGACTGTATACTAATTTGAATTTTAAGATGCAGAAACAATGAATAATATGCTATGAAAATGTCATGAGCACAGTTGAAACAGATAATCTGAATGTTTCGCTAGCTATAAATTAAATCAAAAAGATGATTTTAAAAATCTGCTCAGCTTCCCATATTTTGCATATGTATTTATGGGTAGTATTGGGGCAGTCCCTCAAGGAAAGAAAGATGCTGTAGAAACCAAAAAATGAAGGGACAGAGACAATTAAAAGTGCCCACGGAGCTGGGTGGTGGTGACAGCGCATGCCTTTAATCCCAGTGCTTGGGGGACAGAGGCAGGTGGATCTCTGAGTTCCTGGCCAGCCTGGTCTACAGGGAGAGTTCCAGGACAACTAAGGATACACAGAGAAACCCTGTCTCAAAAATAAAAACAAACAAAAATCCCTGCCCACTGAGGCTGAGCATGTAGTTTTATTGGTAGAAAGTTTGTTTACCATGCACAAAACCCTGGTTTCGGTCACCAGCACCGCATAAACCAGGATAGAAGCACAAGCCCCAAATCCTAGAATTTGGGAGGCAGAGGTAGGAGGATTAGAAATTCAAAGTTATCTTTGGCTACATAGTTAAGTTTGAGGCCACCCTGGGCTACATAAGATTGTCTCAGGAAAAAAAAAAAAGCTGCCCATTGCATCCTACCCCTTACGTTAAACACTACACATACATACACACTACACATGTCCTCATTTACAATTTCAACTTGTAACAATTACAACTCAATGAAACAAACTAACTGCCTCTTTAAGGGTTGACAGTCAATGCGACATCCAGCGATCCAATCTAGCAGAAGTTCCAGGGGCTGTTGTGTAGTCCACTCCTCTTAACCAGGTTCTGGTACTGATGAGCCTGTTACTAATGAATTACTGGAAAGGACAGAAAAAGAACAACTTCCCTCAAGCGTTTATATTCCCATGGAGTATATAAAACACACATGGAAACAGGTAAATATGTGGTGATTTGGACAGTCCTGAACACTGGGGAAAGACAAGGCGACAGGGCTGAGGGAGACTGGAGAAGGATGTGCCCTCTTCAAAAGCTGGTGTGAAGAGATGACATCCAAGTCGTGATGCTTGCAGGGCACTTATTGAGGTGCTTTGATTAAGGTGTAAACACGAAACGATCTCTTGCGATCACTGTCACCAGCTCTATCTCTAAGTCTCCTACAGCATAGATTTTAAAGACCCCTGGGAAAGTGCATTATCTAAGCCCATCCAAGCCAACAAAAGGCACTTTAAAGAATTGAACCAAGGGAATTTGATGAGGACAGCCAATCACATCAATAGGTAGGAAAGCCAATGAAGGAATGGAGGGCAGTAATGTCCATCCGGGTATTATGAAAAGACAGGTGAGCAGAGAAGGATGTGTCTGCAGAGCTTAGAGACAAGGACCAGAACACAAAGACTGGCCTGTGCTAGGCCTGGAGTCATGAGGGAGACAGAGCCCACAGCAAACAGAGTGTTCGCTCAGGGTTTGTTTGTCCTTGTTCAAGGACTCATCTACATCAAGCTAGAAGTCCGCTGAGCCAGCATCTTGGGAAGTACAATCTGTGGAAAACTGGTCCTCACCACACAGAGAGCATGGGGGAAGAAGGGGAGAGGTCAGAGACACAGGACAGACACGGGAAGATTGCATAACTTCCTGCTTAAGTGACTATCTCCTGTGAGACCTTACCATCCACTTGCCGTGCTTCTGCCTTGCCCCACCCTCACACAGCTCTTTTGAGCTGGCATCCTTTTCGGAAGGAAGATAGGAAAGGCACGTAATCTGAGCCTGAAAAATCCCCTCCCCTTCCTTCTTCATGCCCAGCTCCTCTCGTGTGTCTTAAGTGGGCAGACAGGAAAGAAAACAAGACTAGAGTCTCTACTTCTCTGGCTACAGCTACAGTCCTTTCTGGGTTGGCTATTGGGACTTCTCTGACTAGCACATCCCAACAATGTCCTCATTGGGAAGGGCCTTCAAATGTTGGACAGAACACCTATAGCCTAACCACTGTCTGCCTGGTCCACTATGTCTAGCCAGATTCTCCTCCAAGCAGCTCTCTTCTGCCCCCATTTCCGTCTTGATGTAAAGGCCTGCCATTTCTTACCTCAGCCTAAAGGCAAATAGAATGTGGCATCAATTTGAAAACATCTCCTCTGCCTAGGACTGGCCCCTTTACACACCACTGGGTGTGGGCTTGAGGTCCCTGCCATTCCAAATAGCTCTCTCTCTCTCTCTCTCCCTTTTTCTTTCGGATATGATGTAATCTCTCAGCTGCTGCTCCAGTGCCATGCCTACCTGCCTGTGGCCTTGTTTCCCACCATGGTCATGGACTCTGACCCTCTGAAACATAAGCACCCTCCCTCCCACTAAATGCTTTCTTTATAAGTCGCCTTATAAAGGTCACGGTGTCTCTTCACAGCAGAAGAAAAGTAACTAAGAGAGGATCTTCCCACTAGTTGGTATTGCAAGGAGAGTTTCCTCTTACCAGGAACCCTGAAGTCTTCTCAAGGCAGATGATCATGACTATTTCTTCCTCTAATCCCATCCTAGGCTTGGCATGGAGGTTGGGCCATTAAGCTCTGGGAGTGAGAGGAGCATCATGGTGGGCAGCTGTCTTCATTACTTTTACAGCTGTTTCTTGTTGGTGTGAACAAATATGTGGCAGAAACAAGATAAGGGGAGAGAGGATTGTGTTAGGCCGTGGCATCAGGATGTAAAGTCTATCACGGAGGGGAAGGTGTAGAGGTTTGAAAGACTCCGTTATAGTGGTGGTAGTGCAGGGAGGCAGCTCCTGATGCCTTGGTAGATCAGGAAGCAGGGTGCCAAAGCCAGAAGCAGAAAGACATATTACCTTCGAAACCAATCCTCAGGGACCCATTTCTGCTAGCTCCACAGCCTCCCAAAACTGTACCACCATCTGGCAACCAAGTGTGTTCAGACACATGGCCTGTGGAGGACATTCCAGATTTAGCCATAACAACAGCGGGCTCTCTTGAGAAGGTGTTTTGCTGACAGCCCCTTTGTCTTGACGGAGCTTTAGCTGGAATTTCCAGATGGCAGGAAAAGTACTGTGGATCATCCATCATCCCTACTTTTGAACAACGAAAGGGAGGAAGATTGACAAGGATTGCTCTGAGAAGCGTTGTTGATAGATTTACAACTGGACTTAACTTTTGAAGGGGGCGCTGCCTGCAGAGGCCAGAAGGAAGGAAGCTCCAGATTCACTGGAGCCAGAGTTACAGGTGACTGTCGGTGGCCTGATGAGGGTGCTGGGAAGTAAGCCAGGGTTCTCTAGGAGAACAATATGTGCTCTTAATAACTGAGCCATCTCTCCAACCCCTGGTTTATTCTTGAGTGTTGAGCACTGAACTAGGGTCTTATGCTAGACAAGCACTCTGCCACTGGGCTGTATCACTAGCCATTTTCTTTTAATTTGAAAATATTTAAATTACCTAGAGTACTCTTGAATTTGATCTATGGTTCAGGTTGGCCTTGAACTCTTGAAACCTTTGCCTCAGCCTCTCAAGGGGCTCGGATTACGTGAGTACATCCCTAGGTATAGCTTTATTTTATTTATTTAGGTCTCTATCCTAGCTAGGGTTACTATTGCTCTAATGAAGCACTATGACCAACAAACAAGTTTGGGAGGAAAGGGTTTATTTGGCTTATACTTCCACACCATAGTCCATCACCAAAGGAAGTCAGGACAGGAACTCAAGCATGGCTGGGACCTGAAGTCAAGAGCTGATGCCAAGGTCGTGGAGAAGTGCTGCTTACTGTTTTCTCCTTCTTAACTAGCTCAATCTCAGCCTGATTCCTTTCTTTCTTTTTTCTTTCTTTCTTTCTTTCTTTCTTTCTTTCTTTCTTT
>LOEQ01000135.1:82089-119126 GCA_001685075.1 Bramus lutescens | reverse complement strand
GGGACCATGGCCCCCTTCCCAAGTGGGTCCGGGCCTGGGGCTGCTGAGGTGTGGGCGGGCACCGGAGTGGAGGCGGTCAGGGGATCGAAGCTTGGAGGGCTCCCCAGGGAGTTGTAAGGGGCGCCGAGGGCCGAGACCCCGAGTGCGCGGCGCTGTCTCGATGGAAGACACCCGCCAAGGGCGACTCTTCTTCCACTCGGGGGGCTTTGTGTGAGAAGCGGGCGGGAAGATGCGCGGAATGTTTGCCCTTCGTGCGTCTAGGAAGAGTTATGAGTCCTGTAACCAGAGGGCTAGCGGTTGTCTTGCGAGTAGAAACTTGAACGTTTGTTCACTCTTCAGGTTTTGGAACGTTTTAATGGGATTGATGCTGTAGAATTGGCCGAATGCTTCATTTTCTCGAAGAGGTCGTTGCTTTGGATATATGGTTTCCTTAAGTGAAAGTAGTTTTAGGATCAGACTTCTGTGTAGCTGAGTTTTGAGTGGGGAATGTTGTGTGGTTTTCCAAAATATTAATGCCCATCGTGATACTGGATGTCACCCCGTGGAGGGAAGAGGGAAAACTTTGTCAGTACCGAATTAAAGTAGAAGAAAGCAAAATACCGAGGCTCAGCATTAACAGCTAAAATACAGTAAAAATACATTTTTGTTGCTGAAATTGGATAACAGAATTTTTAAAAAATCAAAACAAGCAAAAAAAGTTTCTCTAGCTATTATTAAACTTAATAGTTACTACTTACCATGAGTCGATTATAATGCATATACAAAAGGTACACCATAGTACAGTATCTGACACCCATAACCGAACTTTGAGGGCTATCAGTATTTGTCCTGTATATTGACATGAAAACTAAGGTGCAGGAGATTAAGTTCTTACTAAATGCAGAAGTTAGGGTTTGCACTTAGGCCTTTCAGAGTTCAAAATCGGTGCACCTGCTATTCCAAAGTAGCATTGCCCACTTAAAGAACAGTTGGTATTTAATACTTACAGCTTAGGTGTCTTTTTAAATTTACTTGAACATACCCTTCACATAGGTCAGCGTTAGAAGATAGTGTGGGTTCTAACATTGACTTAGGAAGGAAGACAATTGGGGGCAAAGTGGGAGAATTGTAATAATTATGCATCAACTGTAAGTGGCCTTTACTCTAAAGTAAAGTTCTTTCTCTAAAGTAATTTATTCTTTTCTACCTAGGACAAAGCAGGGCACATGCATGCATTTAGCAGTTTTGATTTGGAGGCTGAGAAGGTTGGTCCATGCCCTGGAGGAGTTTATCTCCTACTTAGGCAATTGTGTAATACAAACTGGCCTAGATGCTCTTACTGCTCAGAGCCTAAACTAGCACTTCCTAAACTTTTCCTATTTGCCACCTTCTTTTCTCAAGAAATTGTCTGTGACCTTGAATATATGGATGTAGAAAGCAGGCATGTAAATCAAACATGCTGATAATAGATCATAAATAAAATTATTTTAAAACAATTGATTGGTACATACAGTTGCCGTTTATTAAAGACTAAAGCAAAATTTCATAGTAATGAGGTGGGTGCTTTTATTTTTACATAAAGAATTAAATCATTCAATGCCACTTCATATAATTACATGTGTTTAGGGCCATTTCAGAAAGTGTTGGAAATTCTGTCTTAATCACAAGATGAAATTCATTTAACAATTTTTAACTTAAGCAGTTTTTAAAATCAAACATTCTAACACATATACCACTTTGTACATATGAGGAATGGAATGTAGTTAGTTAGCCATTAAATTTCTGAAAGAGTAGAAAATTTTGTATGTACAGCAAAAACATTAAAACTCATAAAATAATAGTCTGAACTGTGTTGGCACTGCGCAGCATGACAGCATGTATGTTTCAGAACCAAGGCCATAGTGAAGTTGCATGATGCAGCATAAGCACGTACTGCCAGAAACACCTCAGATTCATTACTCATTTGATTTTGACTTAGTTTTGGGGTCTTGTGTATTCAGAAGTCCTTTTCTGTTGCCAGAGTTTTTGTGACCCTCCCCAGCACCTCTATATAGAGTTGTGACTCAGTTTAAGAAGCTGTGACCAGCCCGGCATAGTGGCATATGCCTTTAATCTCACCACTTGAGAGGCAGAGGCAGAGATCTCTGTGAGTTTGAGGACAGCCTGGTCTACATAGTGTGTTCTGATCCCACCTTAAAAGAAGCTGTGGCTTAGATAAGTTAGGCTGATGTTTCAGTGTGTCCTTTTAAACATTCAGAAACAACTTTCATGTCTTTTCTTTATAATTTAGCTTCTTTTAAAAGTGAAAGTTGCTCTTCACTGTCTGAGTATTATTTATATTTTGCTGCCAATAAAGATTTTTGTAGAGAAATTGCTTCTTTGTCCCTGGTACACAGTATTACTGTTTATATCCACATCACATGTTCAAATGCTGTTTGTTGCCTGCCATTTCATGACTTTCTTGGAAAACATTCCTACCAGCTTAGTCCTGCCAGTTATCCCCTAAATCTACTTTTTTTTTTTTTTAATGAACAAGTGCCAAACTGTCCTGGGCTGTCCATTGAGGTTTGAAGGTCTCTACTGTGTAGTTAGTACCCAGAGCAACACTTGAGGCTTGTGATTAGGGCCACCCACCTAGAGAGATGACATCTCCGAACTGCAAACTCTGCTTTCTAGTGGTAGCTGTTTTCCCACCAGTTCCTCTCACTGCGGGCTTCACTTTGTCCCTTCTATGGGAATCGGAGGACAGAAATTCTCAGACTGACATTCTGTGTAGGCTTCACTTAGCTCTCTTTGAATGCTGTCTCTTGGAAATGTATAGCATTAAAGTTTGTGTTACCCATTGCTACCATCCTGAATTGTTGACTAACTGTATGAGTATGTATTGAGTATCCAGGGTGTTATTATGTCTTTTCGTTATGTCCTTAGAATCCAGCACTGTGTCTTATATTATGTTCTACATGAATGTGTCTTGATTAAATAAATTCTTTTTGACTGGGTAGTCCTATTTATGTAAGTACAGATTATGCCATATTAATTTAGAGTTACATATTTATTATATATATATAATTGGAGAATGTTGTGTGGTATGATAAACAAAACAGCTATTTACTTTGTGATACTTGCTTTGTATAATTCATGAAATTGTAGAAATCAGTTGAGAAAAGTATGTGTATTTAAATTTGAAGTTTCTGGTTTTTTAGCAATGAGTAGGATAGCCACTGCCCAGTAGGCTGTTTGTGTTTTGATTGGTTAAATAAGCTACTACCTTTGTAGTGCCTATTGTTAAATGTTTTTAATACAACTTTTTTTATGGAGAGACATATTAGTATTTGACAAGGAAGTAGTCGTATAGACTGAAGTGACTGGAGAGGGCTTCCTGGATTAGTGCTGATTTCCTTAAGTGAAACTGTCTTGAATTAACAAAATTTAAGAAAAGTGACTTTTTCAGGAGGGAGGGAGGATGCTTATAGGTAAAAAGTCTTCCAGCGAAAAGTCACTGTTTTTTATTGCTCATTAAGTGACTTGGTATAGTCCTTACTGTTTAAAAGCAGTGGGCTGACAGTACTGTTGCATTTGTCTTGGTGTTAAGAAAGGTGTAGTTGAATTGGGTGTGTGTGGCAGAGGGGCTTCAAACTGTGAGCCCTTTTCTGCACTTTCTTGTCATGGCTTACATAACGCAATGTTTTCTGAACAGATGGACTGTGGTTTACTATCATGTGATTGGGATACATTTTTACTTCCTGCTTCTGGAATTAAGGGCAGATGCTGACATGTTTCTCAGGGATGTTTTGCTTTTTTTCTTCATAAAACTTGCTCTAGGAAATTTTGGACTAGTCTCAAATTTATAGTCACTTTGACCCAACCTAACTGCAGCAGCGTTTAGGGCAGCATTTAGGGCACCCTTTCTTTGAGAAAAGGTCTCCCGTAGCTCAAACTTGCTAGGCACTTAAGACTAACCTTGAACTACTGATCTACTGCTCCCAGAACAGTGCAGATTTATTTATTTATTTGCTTACTTACTTTTGTTTTCTGTATTGAGGATTGAACCCAGAGTTGTTTTGTTTTTAACATGCTGAGCAATTGAGCTGCATCCCTAGCACAGAATGTGTTTCTGAGCTGAGTTTTCTTAAGAACACATCCAAGCACTTTCCACAAAAATTAAAATTTATTTTGCTGAAGTAGATCCTTTTTTAACCGTGTAGTTGGCCTACAGTCCAGACACTGTAGGTCAGTCTAGTGACTACTTTATTGTGAACTTATAATTGGTTGACTTACCAGGTTCCTGTTTTTGTTTTACCATATATCCATTTTTTAAATACCAGTGTAGTAAAGCTGACTATATGGGTTCAGTTTTACTGATCTGATAACGCTTTTTGTTTGTCTGTTTGTTTTTTGTTTTCTTGAGTCAGGATTTCTCTATGTAATAGTCTTGGATGTCCTGGAACTTACTCTGTAGATCTGGCCTCGAATTCAGAGATCTGCCTATCTCTGCCTCCCCAGTGCTGGGATTAAAGGCATGCAATCACTGTCTGGCCTAATATAGTCTTTTATAAATCTTTTATCCCATTTGGCAACCTGAAAACAAGACGTGCAAAAATAATTCCTAGCTCAGATAACAACCCCTAACTATATAAGTAGGCTGCGTTAATATTCATTAGACGAATATAATATAAGCATTTACTTATCTTGTCTCATTTAACCTAGTAGCCAACCCTGGATGATAGTAGCACACAAAAGGAGCAGATTCTTTTTACAAACTGATTAATTTTAAAAAGTTTGTGGTGGTACAAATCAAACCTGGGGCCTTGAACATGCTGAGTAAGCCTTCTGTCCTAAATTAAATCCCTGGGGCCACAAAATGGCTCCATTTGTCCCAGGTCTAGGCAACCAATGCTCAGAAGATAACTGTGGATTTTGATGACATAGATCCTCTTCAGCATTCTTTAGCATGAACCATAGTTCCTAAGGTTTTGTGTTTGACCTTTCACTAATAGAGACTTTTATAGCAGAAAGACTGTACTTCAGTTAGAATAGACTAATAATATATTATTATAAACTAATAATAGTCCAACAAGTAAGCCACAGATGATGGTTTGCTATCATTAACCCCTTCTATCTGGGTAGACAGAATTGACAAGAGTTTGCTTAGGTTGAGACTTAGTTTGTATCTATTAAGGTGTATGCGTGAGAAGCTTCTGATTTCTGTTTGACAGACAAGAAAATCAGTGTCATATTGTTAGGGTTACTTCAACAGGAAGTTCTTCTTTCCATGAGAATATGAATCAAACTTATTTTTCTACTGTAAAATTTTATTTATTTATTCATTCATTCATCTGTGTATTTGTGTGTCCATGTATGTGAGTGCCTATGTCCTTCTTTATCATTCTCTGCCTGTTCCTTTGAGGCAGAATCTCTCCCTGAACCTGAGGCTCATATTTTCTCAACTAGGCTGGAAGCCAGTAACCCTCCCATTTTTCTATCCCTCAGAGCTGGGGTTACAAGCATTTTTAGGGAGCCCTGCTTGCTGCATTTGTGCTAGGATCTGAACTCTGGTCATCACGATTCTGTAATGAGCTATCGTAACTACTGAGTCATCTCTTCAGCACCCACCTCCCTTTTTAAAATAGTTTTGAAACTTGGTCTTGCTGTAGAGTCCATGCTGACCACTGTCTAGTCCCAGACTTTCCTGGGGCCTTAGCTGCTGTGTGCTAGGATTACAGGCATGTACCACCATGCCTCGCTGCTTGAGCTTGTCTTAATTGCAGTTTGGTTTTGCAACTGCAGTTGACTCAGTGTGTAATCTTTCCTTAAAGTTATATTTTTAGGTAATTTGAGTATCACTCATGAACCCAATCTTAGTTGATCTTTTTATTTGTATTGGTTTGTAGATACCATATTAAACTCCTGCTTTTAAAAATAAGTATAGAAGTGAAAACAACTGAAATTTTGGATTAGAGAAAAACAAAACAGCTATCAGCAATCATTAACATTAAAATAGATGCTTTTTGCATTTCTGCACACTAAAAATATACTCCTTTTTTCTCGTGTGTGTGTGTGTGTGTGTGTGTGTGTGTGTAGCCAAGTGCATGTCATGCAGATGTCAAGTATCTTCCTATATTGCTTTCAACCTTTTTGAGACAGGATCTCTGACAGAACCTGGAATTTGCTGTTCCTGCTAGACTGGCTGGCTAGGAAAAATTTAGGGAGGGCTCCACCACATGCTGAGATTACAGATGTGATCAGCTGTGCTCAACTTTCTGTGTGGGTGCTGGGGTCTTAATTCACCTTGTCCTGCTTGCACAGCTAGCACTTTACCAGTTGAGCCACTCCCCTTCAAATACTCTTAACCGTTGTGTTTAGAAGTTTATCAGTGCTAATAAAAGTGCTTTACATGACAAAGTTCCAGTTTGAAAATGTTTTTCTTAGCAAATATTTAGTAATGGTTAATAAGATGGAAAATATAGAAAACTTAGATGACAGGCTTTCATTTAAAAATTACAGTGCTGAGAAACATTGGCACAGACTCAGCGATAGCAGCCACAAAGACTACTTTGCAGAGGCAGTGGAGCCTTGCAGGGGGTGGTAGGGCACAGAGGATGGAAAGAGAAGCAGTCCTGGTTCCCCAGTCAGAATGGCGCTTGTGGAGAAGGACCACGATTAAGTTTTAAGAATTTTCAGCAAATGAGTAAAAGTTTGTCATATTGGAGATGGATGGGTAAGAGAATTGTGAAAACTGGGCTAGTAGTTTTACTGTGGGGAAAATCTTTACCTGTACCACAGAGGAAGTGGAGCAGGGCAGCTGCCTGGAGAGACTTTGGAATTAGTTTGATGATATTGGAAATGGAGTGGAAAAGGGGCTCTGTGACCTGTCAGTCAAGTCGGTTTTAATTCTGTTTCCTGACACCTGAATGGCTTCTTCCCTCACCTCTCGGAAATCACTCTGATGTTCCTTTTTCCCCAACCCATTTTACAAATTGTTATACTCTTTTTTTTTCTTTTCTGTTCCCACATGGTCTATTTATTTATGTAAATACCGTATATATTTCCTGTGTTTCTGCTAGAGGACAGATGTCAAGAAAGCAGGAGTCTTTGTGTTGACTGGTGTATCTCAAATGCACAGAAAGTGCATGGTAAATAAGTAAATGGCAGCAGGTCTGGGCACCTGGAAAGTGTCTGTTATAAGGAGTCTGGAAAGAGAAAGATTAAAGAAAAATGAATTCTGACGGAGAAAGTTGAGTTAGAGGTAAGGTATCCAAGTGCAGTTTGTTTCCCTTCCAATTTTGAAGGCTGGTCCCCAGAAAGTTAGTAGTATCTTTGTTTCTAAGAATGGATAGCATAACATACCTGTCTGTAATTATCTTCTAATGGGTGTGTTTTATTGGGGAGCACTTTGCGAAGGTTAAATGTCCACTTGCATGGCCACTTTGAAGGTAGTACACAGCAGTGTTTGTAATGTACCTTGTGTGAGCCTGACATAGTAGATATTTAACAAGTGGGAATTAATACATATTTAAATAAGTGAAGGACCACCTTCCAAAACATTTGTTTGACAAACTGAAGGTGATTTCAGCTCAAGGAAGAACTTTCTCAGTAATAGCTGTCACAAAGTACCTGTTACTGCAAATCTGCAGGAGGATTATGCAGGCAGAGGCTGAAAAGCTGTAGAAGAAATTTCTTGCTCTATGTGGAAGATTGGATTTGATTATGTCTCAGCTGTTTCTTCTGGAGAATTCTGTGTATTTTGTTGTAAAACAAACTTCCTTGTTTACTTAGTGTTTTTAGCTGATATACAAGCTAAGCCCCACTAGGATTCATGTTTCAAGATGAACATTACTTTCATGAGGCTGGGGAAATGGCTCGGCAGCTAAGAGTGCTTGCTCCATTTCCATAGGACCAGAGTTTGGTTCCCTGCACTCACATCAGGTGACTCAAAACCACCTGTAACTTTAGTTTCAGAGAGTCTCACTCCCTCTTCTGGCCTCTGCAGGCATCATTGTATCTCCATGCAGATACCTACAGACTTACACGTGCATGCATTGTGTGTGCGCTCACACACACACACTTAAAAAGATAAAGTCTCTTTTGAGCACTGGCTTCTTGTAACTTCCTTATTGAATTGAGATATTTTTCTTATTGATTGTCTTGTACCCTGGCTGTTCTCCAAAAAGGGATTTAGCTTGAAATAAAATGAGACCAGAAGTAATGACTGGGAAACAGAAGGACTGGTTAGTGGGGGAAAAGAGGAAACAAACATTATGGCATTGTATTTGAAGAGGCTTTGCATTATACTTAGCACAATACTTGGTTAGCTGTTATTTTCCTAGCAGCAAGGGCAAAGGAGGAAGCTGACGATCTCTTTGCCTATTACTAAGAATTCATAAACAACCCCCACCTTCCACCCACACACAGCAAGATTTTGGTTTAACCCAAAGCGCCAACCCCCCTCCCCCTCCAGCACAAGAAGATTACAGTGCTCAAAGAACCCCCAAGGTGTAAAGTTACTGCTCAGCCGGTCATTTCAGAGTTCTTGTCCTAAGACCCACTCTCCCACACTTTCAGTTTCGTGCCTACTACCTCCATCTTTCCTTATTTAAGGCTGTGATTCAAGTGTGGACATATGAGTCCCTAATACCATGGAACAGCTGATGCAAAGCTGGGACATTGGAATTAAGCTTTGCTAGAAGCTAGAGAATAATGGATAGAGAACAACATGAAACTATTTGGGCTGGCTTATAAAGACATTTTCCTAATGTTCTTCAATTGGCCTGTATCCATCTGGCAGACATCATCAAAGAATGATCACCAAAGATGAACAGAACGAGACATGTTTTTCTTCCAACAGATCCATGTAGGTCAGATGTTGAGAGTGTCTTTGCTTTGGTTACTTTAGGGGAGATCACATGTACCCAGAGTATGTTCCCCTGTTTTACCAGTCTAAGATACCCACATCAACTTGAGGAACATTCTGTTTTGAGGCTTTCTAGAATCTTCCTGTTATTTAGCAGAATCTGTTTTATGTAAGACCCAGAAAATGATTGATTTGTATTTGTTACTCTTCATAACTTATAAGGATAGCTTTCCTTTTTAAATTTCATTTATTTATTTTATTGTAGTAATTATTATTTATTATTTGAGTAGTTGATGACGACTTTAGGTTCTTTCCAGATTTATCCATTTATTTTGGCAGTTGTTGATGACTTTAGATCCTTTTCAGGGTTTCCCTGATTTTACCAACAGGGCAAACCTAAATAAAGCACCTTACTTTTGATTACTTGCTTCAGGATAACCGTTCCATCTAGGTTTCTTAGGTGTGGACCTCACTGGTTACATAATACTGTATTTATAGTTCTAGGACACGTTGTACAGGCATCCTGTTACATTCCTACAGTATAAGATCCTTAAATATGCATTGACATTCAGATAGATGCTATGAGAAAAGCAAAAATGAAAAGCCTTTGTACTGGACGCTAGGACTAATGGACATATTTGAGAGCGCTGAGCATGGAGGATGTAGCCAGACCTACTCTGAATACAGCGACAAGAGGAGCAACTGTGACTTCTCATTTGTATGTGCGTGCGTATATGGTTTTTTCTTGATTGATTCATTTCTAAATTGAACTGTAATGTGCTCTAATTGAGACTCTTTGTTTAGCACATGGCTGTTGATTTGAGTATTCTCCAATTGAGAAACTGACATTTTAATTTTGTTATTCAGTGTGCAACAGATTTAAATAAAACATCAAGATGGTCTATTGTAGATTTCCTTCAATGGTAATTATATGTAATTATTTTTACCAAAATAAACAAGTTAAAGTAGTTTTAGTTATTTTATCTAATTTTATATTTGGAAAAAAATTACAAACCAGGGGCCAAGTTGCTTGTGTTTCTCATTGAGGAAAGATATTCTGATTGCACATCCCATACAGCTTTGCAGAACAGGTTCTGGTATTGACACGTGACAAAGACAAAGCGTAGCAGGATGGATTTCTTTCTCCTTTCTGTATTGTGAATTGAACATCATGATTGGCAGGTCCTTTACCACTGAGCTTCATCTATCCCTACATGAGACATATCAACTCCTAAACCCTTTTTTAAACGTTGTTTTGTTGTCGTTTTGTAAAGACAGGATCTTATTCAGCTGCCCATCCTGGTTTTGAACTTGTGATTCCATTGTCTAAATCTCTCAAGTAGCTAGAACCTGTGAGCCCCTGGGCCTGGCTTATGGATTGCTTTCTTATGAACTGAAGCGTTTATCTAATTCTTTATCAATAAAAACTTGAAAGTCAGATATTGGGGTAAGAACTTAAATGATCAGAGAGGTGGTGGAGAAGTGACCGGTGACCTCCCCCCTCTCTCTCCTTCCTTAACCCCAAATCCAAAATCCTCCCTACTACTTCCTGTGTCTCTCTGTATGTTCTTGATCCTCCAAAACCTCTCTGACTAATTTTGGTCAGCTAGGGGCTAGCTCCATCCTATGATTTAAAGTAAACTTTATTGACAGTTTGAGGAGTGTCAGGGTGCAATCAAAATATCCCACAACAATGAACTAATTTTTCCGTCTTAAATTATTTTGCTTTTCTTAGTGTATTTTACTTTTCTGTCTTTTTACTTGTCCTTATGCATGTAAAAGTAAGTCTGTTTGTTCTCACATGTATGATCACCATTGTGTCTTCCATGTTGCCTTTTTATTAAACAAAAAAGACCAATTATTTTAGTTAAATCTCAACTGTCATTTGTTTGTTTTTGAGGCAGGGTCTTATAATGTAGCTCCAGTTGGTCTGGAGTTCATTATGAGACAATGCTGGCCTTGAACTTACAGAGATCCACCTGGTTCTGCCTCTCCAGTGCTGGAATTGAGTCAAATTCAGCTTGCCCTTATCTGCTGATGGGAAATGTAGAAAAGAGGTTGGTAGGGAGGGAACAGGCATCTGGCAGAAATGCAAACTCAGAATTAAGGGTGCATTGCAAAGAGTGTGCCCTGAGGAAATAGTCTTCCTAAACAGCTGGGTGCTTTAATAGCTTGGAGTCCCTGAAACTGGGAAAACAAGTCTCACAGAGCAGGTGGATATAATCACCTATGATCTATTCTAAACCATAGCTGGAGTTTAGTAATTGCTGACTTGCATATAACTGTCATAATTCTGTAAGAGTCTTCTGTGCTGTGTCTTCACTTCTCCAAGTGATACCAAGGCCCTTAGTCCTCTGACCCTAGCAGGTCTTTATGTTTCTCCCACCCCTACAGGCTTTCTTCAGTAACCACTTGTTAGTAGCAGTTGGAAGCCTACCACATTTCTACTGCCGAGTTTCTTGATATCTAGGTTTCATTGTCTGAAAACTTACTCTCATCCCAGACTTTTCTATACACAAAGTTTAGACTTAAGCGTTTGCCAAAAGGAGTTCAGTTACTGTGAGGTGGTTGTTTTCACCCCAAGGGAGTCCATGAGTCAATGGTTAAAATAGTATAGATATATTATAGAATTATTACCGAAGAATTCCTTTTGCTGGCTTAAGAAATCAACTTGCAAATCAGGCGGTGGTGGTGCACGCCTTTAATCCCAGCACTCAGGAGGCAGAGGTAGGCAGATCTCTGTGAGTTTGAGGCCAGCCTGGTCTACAAAAGCTAATTCCAGGACAGCTACGGCTATTAAACAGAGAAATCTTGTCTCGAAAAACCAAGACACACACACACAGAGAGAGAGAGAGAGAGAGAGAGAGAGAGATCAACTTGCATGGTTTAATTCAGTTTTTTTCTTGTAGGAGGGACTATAGTTGCTTGTTTTCAAATTTCTTTTCTGGTGGAGGTGAATAATTCAGATGAGAGAAGGCAAGAACACAAACTTGTGTAACTACTATGTGTTATCATTTTTAAGTTTTCAAGCTTTCTAATAGTGCCTATCATCTAATTTTGCTAGGCTCAATACATTTTTCATTCTGCAAACAATTTGGAATTAAGTAAAGCTCATATACAGAGAGAATCAACCAAGGGTAGAATGAATTTCCTTCAGTAGAACAGGGAATAAGAATTGAATGTTGTGAATGCTACCTTTTTTATTATTATTAAAAGTCTTAGAGAATTATTTAACACCATAAACTCTGTACATGAAAAGCTTTTAAAAATCTAGTTACAGCCAGGCGGTAGTGGCACATACCTTTAATCCCAGCACTCAGGAGGCAGAGGGAGGTGGATCTCTGTGACTTCGAGGTCAGCCTGGTCTACAAGAGCTAGTTCCAAGACAGGCTCCAAAGCTACAGAGAAAAGCTCTCTCGAAAAACCAAACCAAACAAGCAAACAAACAAAAACAAAAAAATCTAATTACAGGGCAAGTATTAAGTGTAGTGATATTTTGTTTATGTTTTAACAAATAAGGCTTGCCTGAATATCAGTGTGCACACCTTTAATCCCAGTACTTGGGAGTCCTATGCCTTTAATCCCAGCACTAGGGAGGTGGAGACAGGAAAGGATATGGCTGGGCAGAGAGAGAAATACAAGACAGGAGGAGGCAGGACCTCAGGTGCAGTCTGAAGCAGTTAGTCTGAGGAAACAGTCTGAGAACAAAATTGCCCTTTTAAGATGAGAATTCGATAGAGATAAAAGTGGGTGGCTGCACTGAACTCTCAGCTGTCACCCCCCAGTATCTGATTCTGGGTTTTTATTAAGAACAATTAGAATTCGTGCTACAATTAAGTCCATGAATATTTAGCAAATCTGAGAGATTATTTTCTTTTTGAAAATTTTCTAAGATTGTGTTAATGTATACAGAGGACTGTAAATCTGCCTCCCCCTCCCCAGAAATATTTAAAATGCCACTAAAAAATGTCAAAATAGTGTAATTTGTATTTGATAACAGGAAAATGTAACTATAATAAAATTTACCAGACAAAGTAACAATCAAGCTGCAGAACACTAAGGTAAATGGTGCTTTATTTTGATAAGAGATACCATTCCCCAGTATGCATTATTAATCTTTATGTAGCTATTAAAATATGTATATATGTCTAAAACTGTTAAAATAGAAGACATTTATAAAACTACTGTAAATTAAAAGCAGGATTCAAATTATAGAATAAAGATTTAATGAATTCCAATTTTGTAATCATAAATAGCATTCATTCTGAATACTTCTGGATTTTCCAGGAAGTTTACCACATGGAGGTTTACAAAGAGCACTCAAAGTAGAAATTAACAGTAAATAAATAAATGCAAAATAGATAATTTAAAAATAATAGATAGATAAAATAATCTTTTAGTTAAGGGAAATCTGGTTATAGACTAGAAATGAATATGCACCCTACAAAAACTGCTTAGTAGTTCTGCTAAAGTAATGCGTAAAGAAAAATTTGAAGGCAAGGAGTTTGAAGATCAAGCTGGAGAGAGAACATTTCAGTAAATACAATGAAAATAGAAGTGCCAGAAAAAATAGATTTTATCAATAAACTGCTAAGTTATTTTTGTAAACTTTATTAAAATAGTTATTTGTTAGTGTTTAAAAAGAAGAATGGTATCTTAATATGTTTCAGCTTTAGTTCTTTCTAAGGTTGGTGCATTTTAAATCAGTGATTTATCTTTCTATATCCAAATGCCACCTCTACCATGCTCTTATCTTTACATTTTTCTTGTTTTATCTTTCTCATTGAGAGAAAGGTACTGTGAGCTGCTGTGCTATTATATGTAATGCTGGGTACTGAATCCTGAGCTTGTATGCTCGGCTCTACTCACAGAGGTGTGTATGCATGTTTGTGTGTGTGTGTGTATATATATATATGTACATCCATACATGTATATATATATGCTCAACTCCTCCAGGTTTCCTTTAGTATGCAGTTTGCTAATGGCCTTTTTTAATGAATGTGTAGATTTTTATCAGTTGTTTGTTTGTTTATTTATGTTGTCAAGCTGCCAGTTTCACTGGTTCCTGTGTCATCTCCCCCAAATGGTTTCTTTCCATTAACTTTCCTAAGTTTATAGTATGGGAATCTTTTTCAGAGAGCTTTTCCTTCTCTGTACTCAATCTGCACTGTGCATGGCATTCACCAGTGATGTGTTTTGTTCTCCATATCATGAACTAGAAGGCAAGAGTCCTCCCTTCTCCATCCTCTGAAGGGTGTTCTTTCTTTCTCCTTGTGCAGCTTACACATGCCGTTGTTTTCTGTGGGAAAGTCCACTAACCGCATGGCACTCCTAGACCGTTTCTTCAGTAAACAGCGTTTAGCTGTTTGTTCGCCCAGGTGTTACTTCCTGCACCCTAAGTCAAAGGCAACTATGGAAGGTGGTTAATGCTTCTCTCTTCCTCAGTTATAGCTTTTACCTCAAGCTCTTAGTTCAGGACGATCTGCTACATCTCTGCACAGCCAAGGAGCAGTGTGCCTCCCTACTGCTGCTCTTGCTTCCAGAGAAAATGTGGAGCCCTTCATCTTATGCTACTTCAGTAAGAATACTACAGGGTTTCTCATTCTTTTCTTTCTTTTCTCCAAAATAAATATTTATTTGTTGATGTAGCACTTAGAACTTTCTGTTTCTTTATCTGCAAAACAATGGACGAGAGTCAGCCTGAACATTTATGGCTAACAAGTTGTGGTATGAACTTGCTAGTCAGAAGTGTTGCATATTAAAGTACACCCAGGACCTATTGCAGTACTGTGAATTTGGGTTGTAACTGAATTGTATTTCCTGTAGATGTCTTCTGTGCCCCCACAGTAAGGTTCTTTTGCCATCCTGATTTAGACACTAGTGAAAGTTGACATGAGTGGAGAGATAATGGCTCCTGTGAGTGCCCACTGCTTTTGTGCTCTGTGTCAACATTACTTCCTGGAGCTGTCTGAAGATTGCCCTGATTATTTACTCAGCTTCTAAAATGGGTAGCAGGATGAAGTAGATGCGCTAATTAAGCATTTGTTGAATGAATGCGTAAGTCTTGGATTATTGAGTGCTTTGAACGCTGTGCTGCTATCTAACCCCCAAGTCTACGTTTAACTCTCAAATCTTCTATAATTAGTATTGTTACAGAACATAAGTCAAAAAAATTAGGCTCAAATAAACTTATGACTTTTCAGATTGACGTTATGGCTAGCTAGTACAGTTAAGATTCAGTGTTAAGTCTTTTGGTTTTTGAATTCTATATGCCCAACGATTATGTTCTTATAATACCAAGTAATCAAATTGAAGTCTGCCAAGTCAAAGTACAAAAGCCTGTTTAGGAGAAAATCAGAAATGTAGTTGTTTGGTCACTCACCGTCCAAAGCAGAAGTTTCCTATTTCTTCTGAGGCTCTAGTGCAGTGTTAGGTACATCAGCCTGCTCTAACATATCCAGCCCCAGGACTGTAGAACAAAACCAAGAACTTGGCAGACTATAGTTGTACCACATGGAGCTTTATATCCTGCTCTCTGTGCAATTAATGACGAGATCATTTCCTGTCCTTGTTCTGTGTCATAGTTGGTCTCATCGCCTTGTCTTTCACTCAGGGTTTTCAGTCACAAATACTGATGGCTGTCTGTATGCTTACATTTATGTTCTTATTTCCTTAGACTAAATTCTAAGAAACAAAATAAATGAATTAAAGGGTAATTTTTCAAAGGATTGTGTGTGTGAAAATTATTTTCCAGAGTGAACAAAAGCTTGAAATTGGCATGAAGTAACTGCTCCCTAGGATGAGTATGTTGGGCTAAGACTGTAAAAAAAAGTGTAGAGAAAAAGGATGAGACATAGAGAAGCATCTTAATGTTTTTATTACATTATATTTTTATTGATTATTTAGGAATTTCACATAATGCACCCCACCACACTCACTTCCAAGCCCTCCCAGGTCCACCCCCCCACCCTTATGGCCTTCCCCAAGAAAAAGAAGCGGNGGAAATCAAGTCCAATTTTTGTTGTCTATACTCAATGGAGCATGATCAAACTCCCAGTAGCCAACCTCTAAAGGAAACTGACTCCTTCCCCACTGGCACAGAAGTCAGCACTGTGGAGAGCTACACTTCATTGTCTTTATTACTATTTTTTAAAATTTTCTCTTCCATGGCTTTCTGTCTAGGCCATTCCTTTTTGGTTGGGGAAGGCATGGGCTGTCACAGAAGCCTTCTCTGTCCTTCTTTCTCAGCTGTCAGTCTGTAGTCGTTGTTATCACAGCAAAGCAGTTTCCTTGCCCTCTACCATCAGCAGGAGCACCGTCATGAATTTCCACACTGTTTCTGGTGTTATCACCGACAGCAGACACCCACACAGTCAGTGTGGTCTCCGGTGGCAGTACAGACTGTGTACTGCCAGACATCAACACGACTCTCTGCCACAGCACTGACCACCCACCCCATCATAGTCCTCCATGGCAGCACAGACAGTGGACATTCACATGGCCTTTAGTGGTAACGTGGCCCTACGACATCAATATGGTTTCCAGCTGCAGCAGGACCATGGACCAAGATGTGGCTGTTGATGGCAGCATGGCCCACGAACATCAGCATTGCCTCAGGTGGCTTCACAGGCCATCCACATCAACATAGCTTTGTGTATCCACAAGACCATGGACACCCACATGGCCTGTGGTGGTAACACAGGTCACAGACATTAACATGGCCTCCTGGCTGCTGTATGACCATGGACATCCACATGAACCTTGGACTTCAACACAGCCTGGGGCAGTGGACCACAGACACCAACTTGGCCTCCAGGGGCAGCATGGACCATAGAGTTATTTTGAGGAGGCCCAAACTAGAAAATGAACGGTTCTTCATCTCAGGCATCCTGTCGTTGCTCAGAACCCAAGCACGATCCTGGGGCTGGGCAATGTGTTTGGAGTGCAAGCCCCAGGCTGCTGTACACCATCTTTTTGGCCCTACTCAGCAAGGGCGTGTCCCCACTACCACAGCCTTTTCTCACACATGTCACTGCCTCTCTCCATCGCTCGCTCACCACCACTCTGTTCTTCATCTTTCCTACCTCTCCATCATATATTTGTGCATAGTAGTGGCATTGGAAACTGCAATGTGTCGCACACTGTATTTTTTTGCCCCAACAGCTTTATATGCAAATATTCATTGCAGCAAGTCGTTGGATTGATTCATGGTTTCTGAAGCACCATAAATACTGGACCATTGGTGAGACTCATCTAGGATATCCCGCTCTTGGCCAGAGTCAGGGTGATGTTGCAGCTAGGCAGGTTCTATGCAAGCTTCTGGCTGCTGCACACCTCCTTGCCCTCAATGACTGCTGCCCCAGGCTCCCAGGCTCCACCTTTGTGTTTGGCTCCTGTGGGCAGGAGTCACAGCAGGGCAAGCAGCATCGCTCCATCCAGCTGGCCTAGGACTGGTCCTATTTAATAATGACCTGTTTCTGTAAGAGCTCCAGGCTGCCACACATCTATCTGTATTGGCTGTCCCATCGCTCATCAGGCATGACCTTTGTGCATGTAGCCTGCTGACTGACACACAGCGAAGGGTATAGATCCGTCATTCTCTGTTGCATGTAGCTCTGTTCCACCATCTTTCTTTACAGTTCTCTGAGTCCCCTGTTTAGAAGCGTATTCCCATAAGACTTGCCCTTTTTCTTTTTAGTTGATCTGAAGCTACTGCAGGCTCTACAGACTCCTTTTCTGCCTTGAACTCTGAAAGAATGAACAGTATTATTAAGTACAACTTGGGTAAACAGAAAGATTGCTAGGAGATAAACAAAAGCCTAAAATGAGGATTCCTCAGAAACTTGTGAAGTGGTTTCTGTTTGTCAGAAGAGCCATTCCTTCCCATCTCCTACCTCTGGGTACAGCATACCAGGTAGTTCTCCTTCTGTCTACCCAGTCTGAGTCCAGCCTAAACTGTCATTTATGACGTTGTCAGTGGCACTGCCATCTTTTGGGTCCCACTTTGGACCTAACAATCTCAAGTTGCAATATCCTGTCTTACCTTTCTGTCCTGGAAGTTGGACTGAGATGGTGTGTGTCCTATTCCTACCATCCCCTTGTCATTTTTGTGACTTTGATAGTGAAGTATATAAAGATTTTAGAATGTTAAAAGTTCAAATGAAATGTGGGTCTCAGAATTGAAACTTTGCATAATCCCAGAGATTAGGGAATAGAAACCAAGTTGGACAGTATAGTAGAAAGGTACTAAACACTGAGTTTGGTTTTTATCTTTGCCATCTATCAGTAACATAATCTCAGGCTGAGGTCTAAATGTGAAACTATCCAGTTGAGCCACAATTGTTTTTTTTTAATTATGTGTATGTGTATATGTGGGCATTCATGCCAGAGGTCAATATTAGGTATCCTCTTCAATTTTTCTTCACCTTCTTTTTTTGAGGCAGGGTCTCATTGAACTTGAAGAGCACCAATTTGGCTAGATTGACTAGCCTACAAGTCCCAGGGGTTTTCATTCAGTTCCCCACCACCCACTGAATGTTAGGATTGGTAGGCACCATACCAGTCTTTTACATGGAGATCTGAAGTCATTCATGTTCATGGTGACTATCCAGAGGGGATTCACATCCATCTGTGCAACCTGAGTAGAATAATTTAGATTATGAGTCTCTTAAAGACTGTAATTCAGTTCTGTCATTTTATATTGAAAGCAGTAGTTGAGTTTTATACAGTTGTATTGCTCTAGGATTCTACAGTGGAATTTTAAGTACAACTTTTGAGAAGAGATATTTTATTGTAGCATAGATGGAGTTGTTCTAAACGTGTTTTTAAATTATATATGTATATATATGTTTATATAATTAGTTTCAAAATGTGTTATCCTACAGTGTCTGGTTTGATCTCATTGAGGTGAACTAGTTCTGACTTCCATGTCCTGTGAAGCTTCGCTTCCTATCTCTTCTATTTCAGTAAGTGGAGAGACTGCTTCCTCAGGTGAGATAAAACCTTGAGAATCCAAGGGTTCAGTTTTCAGCTTCAATAGGGTCCTCCTACACACTCCCACCCCAAGTTACAGGATCCCTTTATTTACCAATTAATCCCCTTACTTTAATTCTTGACACTGAGTCTGGGACTTGAATTTTCACTTTAATTTAGCCAGTCCTATAATGAGGGCCTCAGTTTGGTTTTCTTGAGCTCAGTGACTGCTAGAGAAGATTCTCTTGCAGAGCTTAGAATCCTTTAGACTGTTTGTGTACATCTGGAACCTCCTGTCTGTTTATCACTCAGTCCATTGTTGTCTTTCACTGTATTCTGAGATGCTAGAAGTTGGTTCGTTTTGTCATGGAGCTCATTCTCTTTGTCAATTAAAGCCAGAGATATTAGGAGCAACAGACCGGCATCATAATTTTCCTTATTTTTCCACAAATTGTCAAGAGTTCTATATACAGAGTCACTAAATCTCTTGCCTCTCATATCTGGTGAATCACAATAATCAAATGCATTTGTCTTCTAAACTTTGTAAAATAGTTCACACCAGGGGCTTTCAGTATTCTCCAAGCTTCCAGGAGAGGCTCAGTGATTGTAAATGTTGGCAAATTGGAAGGCCTATTCCATATACTTAAAATATTCATCCTTGTATTCTGTTCCTCTAGAACCCCACTCCTGGTACCATTTTCTATCTTAGGGTTACTATTGCTGTTGTAAAACGCTACGACCAAAAGCAACTTGGGGAGGAAAGGGTTTTATGCTTCTACATCACTGTTTATCATTCAAAAAAAGTCAGGACAGGAATTCAAGCAGGGCAGGAACCTGGAGGTAGGAACTGATGTAGAAGCCATGGAGATCTATCTGCTGCTTACTGATTTCTTCCCCTTAGCTTGGTCAGCCTGCTATTTTATAGAACCAGAACCACCAGCCTATGTGTGGCTCAACCCACAGTGGGCTGAGCCTTCCCAAGTCAGTCACTAGTTAAGAAAATGCTGCACAGGCATCCCTGCAGCCTAATCTTATGGAGGTATTTTCTCAATTGAGACTCCCTCCTCTCTGATGACTCTAGCTTATGTCAAGTTGACATAAAACTTGTCAGTACAACAGAGATATTCACATTCATGTTTATAGCTGCACTGTACACAACAGCCAATGTATGTAACCAGCATAGATGTTCATAAGCCAATGAATGCACTAATATAGTCCACGTATACAGTGGAATTTTGTTCATCTGTGTCCATGTCGGAAAATGGACAGAATTGTAAATCATGTTAAATAAAGTGAGCCAAACACAGCAAAACAGTTGTCTTCTCTCATGTGCAAGTGGGATTTTAAGTGTGTGTGATGGGTTTAGAACAGGGACTGTGAGGATGTGAAGGATCTAAGTGAGAAGGTAATGGAATACCTGTGACATGAAAAGAGACTATTTGTGAAGGTAAAGGTGATAAGGAGAGGACATGGAGGATGAATTGCGATATAGCATATTGATACATTTATGTGTGAGTGCAGTAATAACTTTCATTACTTTGTGTACTTGACTTAAAAGATTTAAAAATTGAAACTAAGACTTGGTTTAATTAAAAATATTTTAATTACATTTTTATGTGGAGTGTGATGTGTGTAAGAGAAAAGTATGCCACTGCAAATGCATGTAAATCAGAGAACAACTTAAAAGAGTCCATTTTCTTCTACTATGTGGTTTCTGGGGTTAAATTCAGGTTCCCAGACTTGGTGGGAAGTGCCTTTATTCACTGAGCCATTTTGCCAACCACTACTTTGACTTAGAAATTATTTGTGTGTATGCAGGGGTGTGTATGGGTATGGGTGCATGTGCGTCACTGTGTGAGTAGAGGCCAAAGGACAACTTTTGAGAGGTGGTGGTCTCCTTCCACCTTGGGTTCTTGGAGTCAAGGTTATGTTGTCAGACTTGCATGGCAAGCACTTTTACTTGCTGAGCTGTCTTGCCAGCCCAAAGATCTTATTTTAATAAAAGAGGAAGGAGGTGGAGGCTGGAGAGATAGCTCAGTGGTTAAGAACACATACTGTTCCTCCAGAGGACCTGAGTTCTGTTCGCAGCACCCAAATCAGGTGTGCACAACAATCTACAACACCCCCTTCTGGCCTTCTCTTCGCAGCACCCAAATCAGGTGTGCCCAACAATCTACAACACCCCCTTCTGGCCTTCTCAGTCACCCATACACCCATGGCAAATACTCACACAGGCACTCTTACATACACCTAAAGGGAAAAAAATAAAAGGGGGAATGAGGCAAACGAGGAGCTGGATGTAAATAATAAAGTCATTCTTGTTTCAGGTGAGATAAGGTGCTGGGTATTGAACCCAAGGCCTTGCACATGGTAGGTAGGGAGCTGCTTTACCACTGACTATATCCCTAGCCTTTGCTTTTTTTTGAAACATTCTTGCTGGGTATTTCAGGCTGTTTTGGGATTTGGGAATCCTCTTGCCTCTGCCTCCTCAGCACTAGAATTACAACTGTACACTACCATGCTTAGCTTGCAGACTGGAACTTGTAAGAAATGAGAATTAAGATAATGTCTATAATAATCTATTAAGTTTCTGTTTTAATTTTTCATAATTTACTAGGTCATATAATAGAAATCCTGTATTCAGTCATCTGGTTTAGACTGGAAAAATGGAGTTTTAAAATCCCTTCAAGAGATAAATTTTTGCGTAACTAAGCATTGTGCTATATGATGTTTATCTTGTCTAGTGACCTTTCTTGTTGAAAGAGTAATAAGAGAAACCCTTCAGCATTGGCTTTTTCAAAATTTCATAATATATTTACCTCTTTGAAAGGAAAATGCAAAATTATTTTTCATGATGTTCTTTAGATTGTAGACATGAAATTAGAAAGCATAAAACAATGTTTGGGGCTCATTTACAATGATACACTTAATCTGTAAACTAAATACAAAGACAACAACAAATAGCAAAATTTTGTAGGAGACTGTTGTTCATTTCCCAACTGCCCAGCAGCTCAGACCCGAAATAACCACATAAAAACTGTATTAATTCAATCACTGCTTGGCCCATTAGCTCTAGCTTCTTATTGGCTAACTCTTACATCTTAATTTAACCCATTTCTATTAATTTGTGTATCATCATATGGCTGTGGCTTACTGGCAAGGTTCTGCGTCTGTCTCTGGTGGGGCTACATGGCTTCTCCCTGACTCTTCCTTCTTTCAGCATTCAGTTTTGTTTTCCCCGCCTAGCTCTGTACTGCCCTGCTATAGGTCCAAAACATTTTCTTTATTAACCATTGGTATTCACAGCATACAGAGGGGAATCCCTCATCAAGCAGAATGCAAATTAATATAATTATTTGGCATGACAATTTATGTTTCTATTTCACTGTAGAAATAAAATGGCCTTAGGTCTGATTTTATTTTTATATGTGCTTCACTGTTCTAATTGCAGTGATAATAAATGCTACAAGTGGCTGTTTTCATCAGTAATGTTGAAGCTAGCATTAATGACCTCAGGGCTTGTTGGATCTCAGGATAATGAGATCTCATACCGAACCAAAACACTTGCTAGCAAGCATTCCTCAAATATCAGTTTTAATGAGATGTTTCATTTACTGAAAGATAGGGCTAGTATTATACTATTATTGAAGTCTCTCCTAAATGGTTTTCTAAAGTGAGAACAGAAAGTATCATTGAATATTAATAGCCATATATACTGCAAGTGAATGTTTGCAAGGTTTCCTACAAAGAAGGGATTTGTATGGGTGTGCATGGATTCAGGACACCTGTGGTACTGGCTCTTTTGAGTCAACCAAGTCTACATTGCCCAGTGCATTTTGTGTTGTAAGTTTTATTGGTATGGTTTTACTCTATACATATTGTGAAGCTGTCTGTGTGTCTGTGCCACAAGAATGTTTGACCTGAGAAAGCTTTGTAATGCTTTTGGAGATGGTGGCTACTCAGGATCCAGAATGTTTATCATTGTTGATAGATTATCTTTGAAATGAAAATGGGTATGTAACTCAGACTCTGTGTGTGTGTGTGTGTGTGTGTGTGTGTGTGTGTATGGTTTTTCAAGACAGGGTTTCTCTATAGCTTTGAAGCCTATCCTGGAACTAGCCTTTGTAGGCCAGGCTGGCCTTGAACTTTGGGAGATCCACCTGTCTCTGTCTCCCAAGTGCTGGGATTAAAGGCATGAGCCACCACTGCCCAGCTACTTTTCTCTTCTTTGTGACCTCTTGTATGGGAAACCATCTACCAAATATAATTTTCTGGTACTACCTCGGGGTCCAGAATCAAACAAAACAGCTAAACAGCCCCTCCTAGAGTAATGAGAGACACTAACAACTATAGACAGGTTGGCATGCATCTTTAAGGGTGCAGGGGGTGTGAGAACACATGGAACAGACCCCAGTTATCTGAAGGGGAGGACTTGAGATCACATGTGGAAAGGGTCTTTGAATAGGATCTTGAAGGGTGAGAAGCAGAGGAGAGGTGGGTTTAACTAGGCAGAGAGAGGAACTGAAACTCTTCACCAAAACCAACATACTATTATCTCTTTCTAACAGTATTGTCTCTTTACTTTTCTTTTCATATTTGAGTAGAGTTAAGTTAAATGGGTGAACTCTAAGAAGAAGGGAAATATTCTTTCAATTTATTGTTGCTATTTATGTGTATGAAGGAGTGAACGTGGTGGAGAAGACAACTTTTGGAGTTGATCTTTTCTTTCCATCTTTTATATGGGTTTTGAGAATTGAGCTCAGATCAGCAGGTTGTGTGGCAAGTACCCCACTGAGCCGTCTCATTGACTCTGAAAATTTTTTTATGATTAAAATAAAACTTTGTTAGTCTGTTAAGATAATAGACAGTGTGCTGATTGCAGCAGCAACCTTTTGAAGCAACTGTTCAAGAAAAAACATGATGTTCTGATTTAAGAGTTTAGCTATCATATTAGTTCAGGGTCTCCAAACAACACACCTTCTTTTAGTAGAGCAGGACTCTTCATTCTCTTGGTAGTGGCATGTGACAACATGTCCAAAGTGCTACCAACCAGTAAAGCCCACTTGAGCCTTGGTTGATGTCTAGGGCTTTTACTGAGGATCAGTCACCAGCCATTGTATTAGTGAGACTGTTCATTGCTTGACAAAGTATCTGAAAGTCGAGCATTACTGTCCTTTGTCCTTAATGACTCTCCCTCTCTCCCTCCCCCTCCCTGTTTTTTCTTATTTTACTCTTTCCAGATCTCCAGAACATAGGACAATAATACCCACATTCAGGGTAGCCCCACCCCCACCTCTACCCCAAATCTTCCCTGGAAATGCCCTCAGAGGTGTGCTTTACAAATCTCGTAGGTAGTTCTCAACCCAGTCAGGTTGTTGATCTAGATTAACTATCACAGTCTATAGGTTTATGGTCTGCATAGCAGCTGAGCTAAGGACCTACTGCCTCCATCCCAACAAACAGAAATAGATCTTTTCTCTGAATCACATTGTTAGTGCAAACTATCTGGTCAAATTGATACTATGTGACCCAAAGCCTTACTTGTAGAGAAACATTATTATCAGAGAGTATATCCCTGAGGCTTAGCACTCACATCCAGTCAAGGACAGTTACTCTTGGGATTACGCTGGCCTGCTAAGTAAACTTTGCTGCACAGCACACTAGCCATTTAGGAAGATAGCTTTCTTCTGGCCTGCCGTCTGCCTAGCTACTCCCTTTCTAGATATGATAAACCTCCCTGGTCATCATTGTTGACCATTCTTCCTAACTGGACTTTTCCCTTGGCAGTGAGTAATTATATCACTTACTGTATTGTTCATTCAGCAAGCAGTTGAATGCTGCTGTCAGGCATAAGGCTCCGTGGTGAATTTTCAGATGGGTATGAGTCTCTGGCCTCAAAGAACTTATGTTTTCTTAGAGAAGGAAATAATAAAAGCATTTCTGGTAAGCTGTATTACTTTGGGAAGCACTTAATCTCACTAGAGGATATCGGTGTGTATATGGGAAAATGTTGACGACTACAGATACTTCCATAAAGGGATCATTCCTAGAGTTGAGCCATAAAGATTTAATAGGTGTAGTGGGCATGTAGCTAGTTTGCCCATGTGGCTGGAATAGTCTGCCCCATAATAGAAGATACATGTCTTAGGATTTGCACAAGAGTAAGTAGAAAACCTGTGGCTCAATATGAATCTATTTCTATTCATTGCCACGAATCTACTGAAAAGGCATTTCTAGGCTGTATTGAGTTTGTGGCAGTACTTTTAGACATTGCTCCCCAATCACTTGTGAGGGGTGGGAGGTGGGTATATGTGGATGTCTAATTTAGGGCTAGGAACAAGTATAACTGTACCTTGTTTGAAATGGGAGTGTAAATTCTTGCCTTATCTAGAAGAAATTTTGTATAATTCTTTTCTAGGAAGCAGATAGGGGGTGGGTAAAAGTCTAGGTTGAAATTTCATTAAATTACCTTTGCTTCTATATTATGTGATTCTTGGACATTCTAAGAGTAATATGTTTGCTATTTGAGTAGTACATAAATTGTGTTATAATAGATCAAAAATATATTAATAGTTGTAATGTTGAACTTTTAAACTGAACCTTGGGATTCTTTTTCCTGATAATTTTTTTTCTCTTTCTTCAGCATTACAGTGTTTCTGCCACCTCTGTACAAAAGACAATTTTACCTGTGAGACGGATGGCCTCTGTTTTGTCTCGGTCACAGAGACCACAGATAAAGTTATACACAACAGTATGTGTATAGCTGAAATCGACCTAATTCCTCGAGACAGGCCGTTTGTTTGTGCACCATCTTCAAAAACAGGTGCTGTTACGACAACATATTGCTGCAATCAGGACCACTGCAATAAAATAGAACTCCCGACTACAGGTAAGTTGTTATATTANTCCCTCCCTCCCTCCCTCCCTCCCTTCCTCCAAGATGCTAAAAGGAAAGCTTCTGGACTGTGTTCACAGAAGTCATCAAGCTCGTCTTGTTGAAGGTAGAAGCAGAAAGTGACCTGCCCACAGTTGTAGAATTAGGAGTAGCCAGGGTCCTGAATCCTGGGTGTGTGTTGTTAGAGAAAGCAGTTCAGGAAATTCACTGAGGTCTGCTGTGCCTGCAAGGGTAGCCTCTTCAAAGTGAACTCTAGAATCTCAATAGGGCAGAATGTCCTTTGGGTTTCCCCTACCTTGTCCCCAAGAGTGAATTTCTCGTTCCTTGTATGCTGTACCTACATCTTAAGGGCAGTCCAGTCAACAGCCTTTTAATGGGCAGAAATCAAGCGCACTAGCAGTCTAGATGTTTTCATTTTGTAATTTTTTTTACCTTGTTTATGGTCTGTATTATGTCATGTGAAACAAACCATGTATTTAATACTTTTTTAAAGGTCCTGGAAGGGCTAGAAAGATGACTCAGCAGTTAAGAGTACTTGTTCCTCCTGCAGAGGACCCATATTAAATTTCCAGGTTCTATGGAACCTCACAGCTGTCAGTGATTCCAGTTCAAGGGATCTGATGCCCACTTCTGACCTCCTCAACCACGTTATGTTTCTGGTGCACAGACATGTACGCAGAACACCTGTGCACATAAAATAATAGTACTTGGTCCTGGCGTAGCCAGTAATTTTAAGATTCTGAATTACATAGAAATTTTCCACTTTCTCTAAGTCCTAGATTTTTATTTTAATAGTCAAAGGAATATAAAATGGGAGAAAAACTATATTAAAGCTAGCAAAATTAATGAAAGGGTGAATACCAGAAGAAAAGGAAGGAAGGAGAAGGTAAAGGCATTGTGGCACACACCTTTATTCCCAAAACTCAGGGAACAGAAGCAAGAAGAACTTTCTGAGTTTGAGGCCAGCCAGGGCTGCATAGTAAGACCTGGTAGGTAGGTCAGTTGGTCTGTCTGTCTGTCTATTTCTCTCTCTCCCTCCCCCCCCCGTGTGTATGTATAATCAGACATTGAATTTGCATCTTGGTTTTTAGGCATAATAAACCCTACAGCTACAAGAATACTTTTACTTTGTTTTAAAAAAAAATCCTGTTTTGATATTATCAATTTTGTTTGTTTGAGACAAGAGTCCCTTGTAATTCAGTACTTAGAGACAGACTTCCAAAGGTTGAACTCTGACCTCCACATCTGGGGTGTGTGTGTGTGTCACACACACACACACACACACACACACACACACAAAATGACACCAGACTAGTAAAAATCCTGTGCTAGCCTTCAATTTAAGAACTAGGGATGAGTTGCTACAGGAGCAAATGTTAGATTCTCTTTTTAGAAGCATCTGGTTCCAGTACTCAGGGCCTCAGAGCTCATGCTGACTGAAGTAGGAAGCACACCGGTAGCTCAGGAAAGAGGCCAGGCCTACCAGGCACAGCAGGGATGTAGCTTCCTAATAGTTTTAGCAAGCTAATGAAGCTCTCTGTGGTTAGACTCTGTGACTCTGCCGACCTGTGATTACTTTGTGACATTTATATAGGCATCTATAGTTAAAATATGGCAAAGAAAATGACAATTCCTGAATTTCTTATTTCTATTATTTAAACTTGAAATACTGAAGTGGAAATTTATAGACCCCTGTGGAGAACCCACCTCATTTCTGGTTCCAGTTAGCAAGCAGCAAAAATGTAACAAAAGAAAAGATTCAGTGCTTCAAAAGATGTCGCTAAAAGTCGCAAAAAGATTCAATTGTTTGAAAAGATGTCTCCTGGATGGATAAGTTCGATTAGATTTCCTCCTGTGCTTTAGGCTACCACTTGTTAGCAAAGAACTTTCAGTTTTCAGTTATTGACTATAAATGAGAATATTAAACCATTATTAAAGATTAAGAGAACCAGTTGCTGTACAAATAGGTTTGATGAGAGGTTGAAGATAGAGCTAGGTAGTCCAAAGTGCTTATTAGAAATCCAGAAAATGGCAGGAGAGCCTACGGAAAATAATATTAATCTCGATTAATGAAATTCATAAAATTATTAAAACTTCGTTTTCTTTAAACAGCTTTAAACTACAATTATTTATCTGTGTGTGCATGAGTCTGCATGTACTGTGTCTGTGCCACTATGTATGTGTGGGTAAGGAAGACTATTTCCTGCCATTTCCACACACTGCGCTGGGAGAGCTCTTGAAACACAGGAGACCAGACTCTGGTGTCTAGTGAGTCAGCCCTTATGGAGGAGATCCCCAAGCCCTGCCAGTTGCTACTTTCCAGTCTCCTACCATGTCTTCTCTCTGAGCTGATACTCTGTATCCAGTGTACATGTGAGTATAACCATAGGAACTGTGCGTGGTTGTGTGAGAGAGGTACAGGCACTGGTGTGTCTAACCAAAGAGAAGATGGATTTTTTTTCTAACAGTTTTTAAATTAGTTCTTAACATTTATTTATTTGTTTATTTTGTGTATATGTGCTGGTGCACATATGCCACGGTGTGTGTGTGTGTAAGTCGGAAGACAACTTTTGGGGACGTATTTTATTTCCACACGTGTATTCTGGGAATTGAACTGATGTTGCCAGGCTTAGTGGCAAGTGCCTTTACCCACTTAGCCATCTTGTCTGTATTTTTAAGTTTGTGTGTGTGTGTGTGTGTGTGTGTATGTGTGTGTGTGCGCGCGTGTGCGTACACATATCAGAGGACACCTTGAAGGAGTTGGTTCTCTCCTTTGGGGTTCCTGGGGATTGAACTGAGGTTATTAGACTCAGGAATAGGCATTTTCCCCCATAAGCCACCTTGCCAGCACAGTGTAATTTTTAAGTATGAGGGAAAAAAGCATCAGTGCATTTAACACTGGTCATCTATAAAGGAGGAAAATGTTCAGATTTGCCACTTTATTCAAGTATCAGGGAACAGTAAAATACTGCATATTGGTTGTCGCCAAAATTCTTAAAGTAACTCAAGACTTCATATCAAAGGTAACAGCTGTCTTCAAATAACTAATTAAATATGCAGTCTATAAGGATTTAAGTACTCTTCCTGAAAGAAATTGCTAGAAATAAAATTCTATATGATAAGAAATTATTCTAAATGATGATGTCAAGAATGAAAAAATATGGTGGGGAGCCGTGAACCAAGTAAAGCTTGGTAAATGCCAAAGTAATTATAATGAATATATTTCCAATACTACATTTGAGATTGTAATATCATACGTTCCCTTTCCTTTCCTCCCTCCAAGCTGTCGCATATACTTTCTTCCATCTCTCTTTTAAATACATTGCCTTCTTTTCTTTAATTGTTGACATATATATGTGTGTGTGTGTATATTAATGTGTTTTTGAAATGAGCAAATATTAATTTATTAAGAGAGTTTAAGAAAATAATTGGAAGGGGAGGGAAGAGGAAAAATATGTAGCTCAATAAAAATAAAATTTTTGAAAAAATAATCGGAATGTAATTAAAAATACAGTTGGCAAAAATAGTTTAGAAAGAATGTGTATGCACAAACTATTTTAAAAACAAGGCTTCTGTTCCCAGTGCTGGAAGGCAGAGGTGGGAGAATTCCAAGCTTGAGGCCAGCCTGGATGAACTACATGGTAAAACCCCATCTCACAAAAAAAAGGGGAGGGGAGGATTTAAAAATAAATGAATGAATAAATAAATAACTAGAATAGAAAACAAAAGTAAACAAGGAAGTGTTTTGGCTTTTAAAAGTTGGTATACACACACACACACACATATGAGCCTTTGCAGGATTATGAGGAAATAGATAATTTGTAAAGACTTTATTAACTATATTTGTATAATTTTTTCCTGTGCTATAAACTTGTTGTAGACTTGGAATAAGAAGACCAGAGTGCTTTATAAAACAATTGAGTTGCTGGACATTGTTTCAAATGATTGGTTCCTTTACTAGTTTATTTGAGGTGAAAGTGGGAGGGAGGTCTAGCAGGCTGGTTTGCTGACCGGCTCAATGATGAATTAGAAGATGGGCTGGGGATGCACTGGGACAGTAATAGGGTCCTGACAGAGCTGAAGGTCCAAAATGGGAGACCTGGGAGAAAGAAGACAGAACAGGGAGCTTGTTCTGGCTGTGAGCCCTGTGTGATGAGGCTCTCTGCCTAAGTGATAGCAATGGATACTTGGGAAATATGGAGGGTTTGGAAAATGTGGGTGCCACCTACAGTATTTTTGTCCTTGTTGATGTTTGTTTCATTTGAGGACCTTTTTCAGAAAAGCAGTCCCCCGGCCTTGGTCCTGTGGAGCTGGCAGCTGTCATTGCTGGCCCAGTCTGCTTCGTCTGCATTGCACTTATGCTGATGGTCTATATCTGCCATAACCGCACGGTTATTCATCATCGTGTGCCAAATGAAGAGGACCCGTCACTAGACCGCCCTTTCATCTCAGAGGGCACCACCTTAAAAGATTTAATTTATGATATGACAACATCAGGATCTGGATCAGGTAATGCCAGTTTCTTAAGATATCTTAGTGAATCACTTTTGCTAGTTATTTTAATTAGCTGGTTGAGGCATCTGGTTTAATTTGCTAAAACTTTGTGATAGTGTGAATGCTATTCCAGATTTCAGCCTAATGAAGGTTGTTGAGCTTGGTGCCTGTCTGACTGCATAAACTAATGTAGATAAATTAGAGCTTGCTTTTACCATTGAAATAAATCAATCACTTCCACAGTTGTATAGACTTCAAAGTATCCTCTCCTATAGAATGGTACTTGGCTTTTTGTGAGCTTGGGAGGTAGAAAGTAGGAGACATTTTATTTTATTTTATTTTGTTTTTTGAGACAGAGTTTCTCTGTTTAGCTTTGGCTGGTCTTGGAACTCTCTCAGCAGGCTGGCCTCCACCTGCTCCTCTCCCAAGTTCTAGGATTAAAGGCATGTACCACTCCCGCCCAGATAGAGCACCATTCTTTAAAAGATAGAGAGTTGCCATTCAGAGATACAGTTACCATTCTGCAGTTCTGGGACTGTTCTGAAATTTGGAAGGTTATTTGCCTTTTTAGTGATATGAAATTATTATTATAATGCAAATTTGTGTGTGTGTGTCTGTCTGCCTGCCTGCCTGTCTGTCTGTCTCATGCACATGCCTGTCTACCTGCCTGTCAGCCACAGTGCACATGGAAGTCAGAGGACAGTTAGTAGTTAGGGCCTCTCCTTCCACCATATGAATCCCGGGAAACAAACTCAGGTTATCAGGCTTAGTGGCAAGTACCTTCATCCACTGAGTCAGTGGGCCAGTCCAGTTTATTGTCTATTTTTAAAATTAAACTATTGTATTTTTAGTAGCTTTTTAAGAGAAAATTTAAAACAAAGAAACCAAAAAAATAGTAATCCTATTAGTGAATGTACTATGATGTTTGCTTTTCTCAGTTTTGTTTTTTGTTTTTTTGTGGACTCAGAAATAGACTGGCTGATTGCCAGAATCATCCTGAGATAGAATTTTGCATAATAGTATTTTTTTTTCGAGACAGGGTTTCTCCGTAGCTTTTGGTTCCTGTCCTGGAACTAGCTTTTGTAGATCAGGCTGGCCTCGAACTCACAGAGATCTGTCTGCCTCTGCCTCCCAGGTGCTGGGATTAAAGGCATGCACCACCACCACCTGGCAATAATTTTTTTTTAAAATAAAAGGAAATTATGTTTTATTTTTTCTTGCTTGTAGTTGGAAGAAGACTAAGAGAAGTGTGTCTACTTTACAATTTTGGAATTTGATGTGTGGCTAGCAGTCAACAGGTCTAGATTCTGACATAATCTCTATGACTTTGGTCAATCCATATTTCCTCTTTAGGCTTCTATTTCCTTATAGAAATACAGAACAGATACTTTTGGAAAAAATACTTAAAAGTGATTTACTGAGATCTTGAATGTGTCATACTATACTTTAAAAACTGTTGGTTGGTTTTAAATAAGGGCAAAATTTATGGCCATTATGAAGATTTTGAAACAAAAATCTGGCTGATTTTAAAATAAATGATAGTAGAAGAACATTAAAGCAGGAGTTGTGACTGAGGAATAATATAACTCTGAAGCACAAAAACCACAGTAATGCTTGGAGCACATGTAATAATGTCTTTATTGTAAGGAAATTAATACATATTGGTAGGTATGTATACCTTATCACTCATTTAAGTTCTTGAGGAAGCTGATTCTACAAAGACCTACTATGGCCTTTGGTAAAAATGTGGCGATGAATACTCAGTAGTGTGTTCTTTTTCTGACTGTTAGAACATATGAAAACTTGCGCATGAAGCCAGGTCTTCCAAGGCAGCAGCCATAGGGACTCCTTAGGTAGGGAGCCCTTAGGTAGGGAGCCCTTAGGTAGTCCCCTGTGAAAGAGAGGCAGTGAGAGGCTGGGCTGGGCTGGAGAGCTGGAGATATGACAAACTTAGGGAAGAAGTAGACAGAATGTTAGGACTTTGCAGGTTTCTCCACTGATTCTGAGTTAATGCAAATGGTTCTCAAAGAAAAATCTCCTCACAAGGAATCCGGGTCCATAAGAAGTAGGGAACAAAGTTGCCGAAAACTAGGGTGATTACAGACCATTTGTAATTAGTCTCTTGGATCTGTTCTCTTATTGCCGAATTTACACCCAAGGAAATTACAACAGCTCATGTTCACAAGCCCACTGGAAGGGTTCAAGGCATCACCATGCAGATGACAGCTGATTTCTAGCAGAGGTCTGTTTATTTGCCTTTGAAATGTAGCTGTATGAATTGGAGGGTGAGTTACTCTTTCTACTTTCCTTGTGCATCTGGGGTTACCAGGAGTTGTTCTGTTGTCTCAGAGCTTCCCCTTCCTTTCGGACCTCTCCATGCAAAAACTTATCTCTAGCTCTGTGACTGCAGCTGATGTTGCCTGCTTGAGCTGGTCCATCCTTAAAGTCAAAGCAACGAGCAGTGCGAGTCAGTAAATGACTGTGAAGTTCAAACGAGATTGAAGTGGGGGGTGTAGGGGGTGTGAAAGGACTTGGCAAATTGAGTTATGTCCAGATGACAGGTATTGGTCCTAATTGAAAACATGCTAAAGAACACTCACATAGGGCTTCAATTTACTACACTGTACAAGGGAAAAGCTTAGTTTAGGAACTCTTTGTGAGGATGAGGATGTAATCAAGTATTCAAATATATGAGCCTATGTGGGCCATTCTTACTCAAACCACCACACTATTAAGTATAGATTTTGAGTGACACACATTTTGTATGCCTATAAATTATATAAATAAGTACTAATATAGAACATGATAAAACACCAGGCATGGTGACACAAACGTTTATACTTCAAGCAGTGAGGAGGGCAGCAGCTTGGTTTGTTTAGTAAACTCCAGTTCAAGCAGTGAGGAGGGCAGCAGCTTGGTTTGTTTAGTAAACTCCAGTTCAAGCAGTGAGGAGGGCAGCAGCTTGGTTTGTTTAGTAAACTCCAGTTCAAGCAGTGAGGAGGGCAGCAGCTTGGTTTGTTTAGTAAACTCCAGTGTGAAAAACATTCAAAAAATAAGGTGTCTGGTGCCAGAGGAGGTTGGTTTTTGGCCTTTACATTACACACATTCTCACAAACACATAGTGCACACTCTCATGTACATACACACAATAAAACGTAGTTAAAACTAAAATAAAATGGCAATTCCTTTAGAGTAAGACAAGGTCAACTAGTTAAAAAATACAACTACCTTGCTAGAGTAAGCTACTTTGTAACAATGATTCTCAGCATGTGGGTCGCAACCCCTTTCACGGGGTTGCCCAGGACCATTGGAAAACACAGCTATTTACATGATTCATAATAGTAGCAAAACTGTAGTTATGAAGTAGCAATGAAAATAATTGTATGGTGGGGGTCCCTACAACATGAGGAACTATATTAAAGGGTTGCAGCAGTAGGAAGGTTGAGAACCAGTGCATTTCCCATTCTTTCACCTACCAGTTAAGGTAGGTAGGTAGCCAGGTTCTAGCAAGTACATTCCTTGCCTTGAAGTAGTTTCTGTTGAATTTTTTTTTTAACTTTTTGAGACAGGATTTCTCTATGCAGCAATTCTAGCTGTCCTGGCACTTGCTTCATAGACCAGGTTGGCCTCGAGCTCACAGAAATCTGCCTACCTCTGCCTCCCCGAGCATTGGGGTTAAAGACGTGCACTGCAGCCACGTGACTTTTGTGGCATTTTTTAAAAATGATTTAATAAAAATTAGGTGAGCATTTACTTCAGTTAGATGTGTTCACATTCTTTTTCTCCTTTTATAAATAAAGCGTCTATTAGATTCATCTTTCTAAAATCAAATTTTGCAGTCATTTTGCGTATTCATGGCTCGGTTTCCAGAATCTTTGCCCCACTCCCACCCCATTGGTCATCGTGGGACTTGTCTTTAGAACTGTTTATCTTCTGGCGACAGCTTACCCTTTCTTCTCCTTACGTTCTCTTATATCCTCTCTCATGAATAAGACTGGTACCCAAAAGATACCTTGTTTATTTCTTTTATTTGCCTTTGCTGAATACTCCTATATAACCACTTTCTTCTCTCTCTCTCCTTTCGTCCTATGCCTTAAAGGAAAAGTTCAGCTTCCTTCCCCAAATCTCTAGGCAGGTGTCTCCGGATTTTTTTTTTTTTACTATATTTACTATTGGTTTTTCCCTTTTCATTTTTTGGAGTTGGGGAGGCAAATGTAGTCTGTTTTTCCAATAAGGTAAACATTAAATAGCAGTACCCTCCCCTGTCGGCACTGCCTACTGTCACCTGTGAGGCGTGGGCTGTTGGTGATTTACGCTATACTTACCTTTGTATTTAGGGTTACCACTGCTTGTTCAGAGAACAATTGCCAGGACCATCGTGTTACAAGAAAGCATCGGCAAAGGTCGGTTTGGAGAAGTTTGGCGAGGAAAGTGGCGGGGAGAAGAAGTTGCTGTGAAGATATTCTCTTCTAGGGAAGAACGTTCGTGGTTCCGGGAGGCAGAGATTTATCAGACTGTGATGTTACGCCATGAAAACATCCTGGGATTTATAGCAGCAGACAACAAAGGTTACTGATGTTTCCTTTCTTATGCGCACACCTGTGTGTATGCGTGCGTGCACACTTGTGTAGGGGTGCATGTATGTGGATGATGCTGGGTATCTCTACACTCATTCTCCACCTAATTTTTGAGATAGGGTCTCACTGAACCTGGAACATAGCTGTTTGTTTAGACTGATCTGCTAGAAGTCTCCGGGATCTATCCGTCTGCCCAGCTCTGGGATTACAGGTCTGCACTACCACATCTGGATTTTACGTGGATGCTGGGAGTTGTGTATGACATCACCAGTTGAGCCATCTCCCCAGTCCCTTTTCCTTACTTTTAGTGGAATACAACAAAGTCTAGAAGAGCTTTGTTTTTACAGAGATGATTACTAAATAAACACTCTTGGATTTGATGAGAAATAGATATTTTTTATAAATGTAATATTGATTAGGTCAAATACAATCTTTTAGAAATAGAGCATTCTTAAGATTTTCTTCATGACAATATATTTTAAATTTGTGTGCCACTGTACACATGTGGAAATCTTTTTTTTTTTGTTAGAGTCTTTTTTTTTTCTGCCATGTGGGTTCCAGGGATTGAACTCAAGTTATTAGGATTAGATTGGCAGTAAGTATCTTTACCCACTGTGCCGTCTTGCAGGCCCATGGTAGTATATTTCTAAATCTTTTATTGATTTGTAAAAAAGAAAAAAGCTATAAAAATGCTGTATACTTTTATTATTTTAAAGTTGGCCATTAGTTGAGTATAGTCATAAAATAGCAGGAAAAAAACTAAAATCAGGTGGTTTAGAATTTGAGATGAGTCCAATAAGACATCTCAGTATAGACCAGGCCCCTCACATACACCCAGTGCTATGGTTGATTGGACATCTCGGTATAGATCAGTCCATCTGTCTGTCCCGACCTCCCCACCCCTGCCCAGTACTGAAGTTAGTAGGACATCTCCTTGTGGACCAGCAAACACACACACACACACACACACACAAACATACACACACAGTGCTGGATTAGTAGGTCATCTCAGTGTAGACCAACACTCCCCCCCCACACACACAGTGCTGGGTTAGTAGGTCATCTCAGTGTAGACCAATACTCCCCCTACCTCCCCCCACACAGTGCTGGGTTAGTAGGTCATCTCAGTGTAGACCAACACACACACACACACACACACACACACACACACACACACACGGTGCTGTGTTCAGGGTAGACAAGCTTCCCTCACTAAGTTCTCTAGTTTCAAGCCCAGAGCCTTCCTTGTACATGCTAGATAAGTGCTTTACAATTCTGCTCTATCTCCATCTACAATGGCCTTATTTTTGAGGAGAGTAAAAATAATTTGTCAGTGTATTCTTTTCTGACCTAGCAGGGACTAAATAATTCTTCAGTACTATAAGGAAACTCAGATAAACCTAAGAGGTTTCTGCTGAATTGCCTTGTTGCTGGAGCCACATGAACACTATGGACAGTGTAGTGCCATTGTAAGGTGTCAAGGGGCAAGGAAGCTGCACCTGTGAAGTCAGAGTGAGGGGTGACTGCCAGCAGCCACCTCAGACCCTGCTTCTGTTTCATGGCTTCAGTTAGGTAGTACCTTTATGCCGCAGTTGCCCCTCCAACATTTGACCTAACTTTTGACATCCTAGCCCCAAATCTAGTATATTTCCTGCTTTCCTATTAAAAACAAACAACAACGAAAACCACAACAATGACTATCATTTGTATCTTGGTGAGACTTGTAAGTAGGCTCTCCTTCCCTTATTCTAATGGCAGGTGGTGCTATGAGGGGTTTTACAATTTCTTTTGGCATCTCTGTATTTTTGTTTGTTTGTTTTAGCATGCATTAAATTTAGAGGCTGTATTTGTTTATGTCATTATTGGGGCAAAATACCTGACAAAAACAACTTTGGGAAGGAAGGATTTTTGTTGTTGTTCACGGAGGTAGCAGCATGAAGGAGCCAGTCACATTGCGTCTGCAGTTAGGAAATAGAGGGTGATGCCTGACCCCCTTTTTCCTACTAATGCAGCCATGGGATGGTAGTCCTGTCCATATTGAGGGTGTGTCTCCTCACCTCATTTAAACCCCTCGGGAACCACCCTCACAGACAACACCTAGAGGTTTGTCTCTGAAGCATCCTAAATACAATCAAGTTAACAGTTAAGATTACGCTACAGGCTGGTGGTTGTGGCACACACGGTTAATCTCAGCACTCGGGAGGCAGAGGAAGGTGGATCTCTGTGAATTTGAGGCCAGCCTGGGCTACAAGAGCTAGTTCCAGGACAG
>LOEQ01000135.1:64631-82067 GCA_001685075.1 Bramus lutescens | reverse complement strand
GGCTCCAAAGCTACAGAGAAACCCTGTCTCAGAAAAAACAAAACAAAACAAAGATTACACTACAAAGGCCCATTCTGATTGATTTTCATTGGTTTCCTAAACTTCTTAGGCTGTGACATGGGAGGCTTATGGGTGGTGGAAACAGTAATGGATAGTTAGCAGCGATTATCCTGACTCCTAACAAGTCAGTATTTAATTAAAAAACAGAGAAGTAAACTAATGATCAGTCTGACTGCCCTTGGCTCTCAGCTTTCTTCTATTTTGATTGCTTAGTTCACTCACCCAATTCTCAAGACAGCATTTTTCTTATTATATTTTTATAATTTTTGTTTATATTTTCTTTTTTTTTTTTTAAGATTGCTTCAGCTGGCTTTGAACTCATGATCTTCCTCATTCCATCCCCAGTGCTGAGATTACAGTGTGTGTCAATACCAGCCTACTCCTATTTTTTTACTGTTTGCTTGTTTGCTCAGTCTTACTCTTGTAAAAAGGCTCTGGTTCTACAGTGATTGTTCTCTTAAAGGCTTACCAAGTTTGTGATTTCAGGTTCTACTATGGTGGTGGCTGTTTGCACTTGAAACTGAAACCTCTTTTAGGCTCCATCAGGCATGGTCCAGGTTGCGACACACAGGTGCTAACCGCTGAACCTGTTGTGCCCCTGAAGTGTCATTTATTCAAGCAGCAGTCAGGTGGATGCTGTCATCTGGTGGTCATGATGGGAACTAACTGACCCTACTGACTTTCTCTCATCCCTTTTTTCTTTATCTTCATCCTCTTGATTTGGTTAATTTTGCCCAGGCCAGCCTTAAACAGAACAACCTAAAAAGATTTATTTTTAATTATGTCTGTGTGTGGGTATGTGTGCTTGAGTACAGGTGACTAAAGAGGCCATATGCATAGGTTGTCCTGGGGCTGGGTTCCAGGCACTTGTAAGCTGCCCAGTAGGTGCTGGGAATTGAACTCTGATCTCCTCAAAAGCAGTATGTGTTCTTAACTTCTGAGTCATCTCTCCAGTCCCTTGGGCAACCTTCTTTGTGTGTATAGTCTTTTCCTCTTCCTTCTTCCCTGGTGGATACCTCAGGAAATGTACCTTTCCTGCCATCTTCTCTTATCTGTTGTGTGTTTGGAACACAGTTGTGCACGCAACAGACATGCACATGAGCTGGTAATGCGCCAATACCAAGAAAAAGACTTCGGGAATTGAAGGAAGAATAGTTTAAAAAAGGAGAAAAAAAAAAGAGAAGAAAAAAAATAGTGTCACTAATCTCTTAAGTTCTTTTTGGAAATACCAAGAATGCATGGGGCAAAAGAAATGGCTCAGAGCCTAGGTTCAACTCTTAGCACCTACATGGCAGCTCACAACTGTCTATAACTCCAGTTCCAGGGGATCCAGTACCCTTTTCTGTCCTCTATGAACACCAGGCACACAAGTGGTAAACAGCCATATATGCAGGTCAAACACCCAAACATATAATAAAATTAAAATTAAAGGAATCTCCATATTCTGTAGTTCCATCTTGTTTCTTGATCTCATCTCCCCTCCCCACTCCTCCCTCAACTTTCCCCCTCCTCCCCCTTTGTTGTTTTGGTTTTTGTTGTTGATGCTGTTGTTGGTTTTCCAAGACAGGATCTCTCTGTGTAACCCTGGCTGTCCTGAAACTCAATCTGTAGATCAGGCTGGCCTCCAACTCAGTGAGCTGCCTGACTCTGCCTCCTGAGTGCTGGAATTAAAGGCATGTACTACAATCTATAAAATATAGAACCTATTTTATGTTTTATTTTGTTTATAGCTAGTAGGGATCAGCACATTTTAAGGTCTCATGTACCAAACATTGTATTACCTACTATATATATATATATATTTGGTTTTTTTCTCTGTAGCCTTGGTGCCTATCCTGGAACTAACCCTAGCTCTTGTAGACTAGGCTGGTCTCGAACAGTGTCTCTAGGCGGACGGAGACCCTCCCGAGTGCTTGGATTAAAGGCGTGTGCCATCACTGCCTGGCGTATTACTTAATTAAAAAAGAAATCCAGTTCTGTATTCTCTTTAACATCTTAAGAGTCTTTGAAATAGGTTGCTGTTCTTGTATAAAAGAAGCATAACCCTGTTGAGAAACTTGTCTGAAGCCATGTAATCAATAGCATACAGAGCCCAGATTCCTGCCTGAGTCAGTCTGACTTGTTTTAGTTAGGTTTTCTATTGTTGTGGTAAAACACCATGACCAAAACCAAACTGGGGACATAAGGGTTTATTTCAGCTTATATATCATGATCACAGTCCGCATGAAAGGAAGTTAGAGCAGAAACTGGAGGCAGGAACTGAAATAGAGGCCATGGAGAATGCTTTGCTCCCCATGGCTGGCCCAGCCTGCTTTCTTTTAGCACTCAGGACCACAAGCCTAAAGGCAGCACTGCCCATAGTGAGTGCCTCCCCCAACCCACCCCCACATCATTCATCAGGCTCATCCACAAGCCAGTTTAGTGGGGCCATTTTCTCAGTTGAGATTCCTTCTTCCCAAATGACTAGCTTATGACAGGATGACATAAAACTAGCCAGTATGTGACTTAAGGGTATATTTTTTACTAAACTGTGTTGTCTCTTGTTTTACCATCTACTTCTAAGTTTAATAGCATTTAACTAGCATCCTTACTGTTACTGCTTTGGGAAAACATTTCAGATGCATGTATCAGTTTACCAAGGAACTCTTAGCACCCACATTCCGAGTGGTTTAGGTTCTACATCACCTTGTGTAAAATGAAGCTTAGTCTGATTCTTTTCAGCTGTCTCTTCTGACACTCGAGTTCCTTTCTCAGCATCAGAGGTACCACTGTGTTTGGTTTCCTGAGGTAGCAACATTGAAGCTATAATCAACCTGTCTGGCATCTTTGAGAACTCTACAGTCTGTCGCTAAAGCTTGTCAGTCCTCACCGAAGCTCATGTCAGTTTTGTCACATGCTGTTTCATCCACACTGAGGCCGTGCTGGGCTCCCTGGGTGTTTCTCATCCCCGCTCCCTGTGCCCTTCTTCCCCTCCAGAAGCAAGCACTGCACACTAACTAATCTGACCCAGGTCCCTTCCTAGGAACTGAGGAGCTCCAGCTCCGCTACTCTGTAGTTTAAAGAAATCAACGTTGTGGGAATATGAGTCCTTTTCTCTTAAGTGAAAATATTTATCCTTGCTTTGTCTCAAGAATAGGGGGTGTACTCCAAGGGACCACACATAAAAGTGTAGAAAAATTGAATATAAGAATGTGGAAGAAATTCATGCAAACTTAAGGTGACATCATGTTGCAATTGTGTGATCAAGACTGAGAGTGGAAAGTGATAAAGGCTTGAGTAGCTGTAAATGCGCTGCAGCCCAACTGAAATGTGTGCTCTGACTTCCAGACAATGGCACATGGACTCAGCTGTGGCTGGTGTCAGATTACCATGAGCACGGCTCCCTTTTTGATTACTTGAACAGATACACAGTTACGGTGGAGGGGATGATCAAACTGGCTCTGTCTACTGCAAGTGGTCTTGCCCATCTTCACATGGAGATCGTCGGTACCCAAGGTAATACTTTCTATAGTTCTATTATTTAAGCTTAAGTTCCTGTGAATGCAATATCTATTCAAAACTCAAAACTTAACTGGAGATGTGTAGCTTTTAAAATTTGAATGTTTTTCCAAGGCAAATCTCAGAAATATGGAAATTTACTTAGAGATCAACAAACAACCTTTTCACCTTAATTTTTTAGTTGTTAGATTTATGTTGTCTGAAAATTTAAGAACTTCATCCCTTTTGGCACAGTGACTTAGTGAGGTTAGTAGTAGCCTAGTTGTTATAGGTGATGTAGCTTGAGTGTGTTCACAATGAGACAGGCGAAGCTTCGGCACCTAAAAAGTGAGTTGCGATTGGTGTCACTTGTTAAGCAGTCATGTCTAACTTTTGGTTTCCAATAGGAAAGCCAGCTATTGCTCATAGAGATTTGAAATCAAAGAATATCTTGGTGAAGAAGAATGGAACTTGTTGTATTGCAGACTTGGGACTGGCTGTGAGACATGATTCTGCCACAGATACAATTGATATTGCTCCAAACCACAGAGTAGGCACTAAAAGGTATACTTAGGAATAAATGGTGTTTAATAATGCCTTATGTCAACTTCCTTTCTTTCCTATTTTCATATACATATCTCTTCTGAAACTCAAACTTGGTCCTTTATTAGACTGTTCACAAACAAGCTTTTGGAGTCTTTACTCCTTTGAAGCCTGCTTACCTAACTTGAAAATGAGCCTGTTGATAGAGCAGCCCTTTTAGAAAGTATCATTATGAACTTAACTGGGTTAATTGTAAGAACAGTAATGTCTTAGTTGGGGTTTCTATTGCCGTGAAGAGACACCATGACCATGGCAACTCTTATAAAGAAAAACACTTAATTTTGATGGCTCGCTTATAGTTCAGAGGATCAGTACATTATTATTATAGTGGGACATGGTGGTGTACAGGCAGACATGATGCTAGAGAAGGAGCTGAGACCTTTACATCTTGATATGCAGGCAACAATAAATGATCTGTCTCACTGGGTGTGGCATGAGCATACATGAGACCTCAAAGCCTGCCTCCACAGTAACACGCTTCCTTCAACAAGGCCACCTCCTATTGGTGCCACTCCCTATGGGGATCATTTTCTTTCAAATCACCACAAATAATAACTAATAATAGTCTATAGCTTGCCATAGTTTCTGTGCTGTAGCAAGGCTGTTTTCATATTTTCTATTGTCTTTCTTCCTGAGAACTTTTGTATATGCTGTCCTTAAAACATACATCCTCTACTGTTCCTTAATAGCCCTCCTGTCTCCAGAAAGCCATTTCTGGTCCTCAGGACTCTTATATGTTCCTGGCACAGCACAGTGATAAATGACAATTTGAGGCATTTGCTGTAACTGTTGTCACGTTATGTTCTGTCCACTTATGTGTCTGGGTCTTTGTATTCCATTGGATTGCAAGAAGCTTAAGAGCAGTTTTGTGTTCCAGGTATTTGTTGAAGTACCTAATACACTTTCAGAAATATTTGTTGCGTTCGTGTGTTCTCAAAAGAGCCTCCATAGATAGGTGTCGTTACTCTTAATTCAGATGAGAAAACCACCGAGTTGGTTAATGTGTGTCAGCACGCTTCTGACAAGCTGAAATGGACTCAGAGCCTTACTGTGTCTAAAAATCACTTCACAATTCTTTCAAAACTCATTCCTTGAACTTGGAGAAATCCAGCAGCTTCAGACAATCTAAATTGTAATTACAGTTTTTGGGTTCCATGGGGATTTGCAAAACTCATGACTGGCTGAGTGAGCCTTAGTAGTGGTCTGTAGGACCTGTAACTATAGCAGAGTTTTAGAAATTTCAGAGCTGGGCAGTGGTGGCGCACAGTTTTATTTCCTGTACTTGGGAGGCAGAAGCAGGCAGATCTTGCCAGCCTGGTCCAGAACAACAGGACATCCAGGGCTACACAGAGAAACCCAGGCCCAAAAACTAAGAAAAAAAAATGCCCTTAAACAGTACTGGAGGATGGAGGGTGATGTATACCACACCAGGGTGCTTGTAACAGTACAGCTGTTCAGTGTGTGTCTTTCAGAAACCGTGATCAGAAAGAAGGCAGATGGCATGGCACTGCCTGTTGTGTCAGCATTTCATGGGATTTAATCATCATCATTAATTTGCAGACCAGTTTAGATACTTAATATTTTGCTTGAGTCTGATATGATCTCAGTTATGTGATATTTTGTGTATGTGTTTTTATAAGGAGTCCGAAAGGACTGACCCTTGTGTTAACACTTACGGTAAGGGGGCGATTTTTTTTCACTTTGTACTTTATATACTTGGGAAATTTTTTATAGAAAGTGTGAATCATTTTTTTTAACAGTTCAACCAACATAAAAAGAAAAGAAGTTTGCTGGGTTTGATTGTGTACACCTTTAATCTGGACACTTAGGAGGCAGTGGCAGGTGGATTTTTAAGCCAGCCTAGTCTATATAGTAACTTTTTCAGGCCAGCTAAGGCTTCATAGTGAGACCCTGTATGTCTGTGTCTTTCTCGGAAGGAAAAGACTATGAAGCAGTTCAAAATGAATGTCAGCTAAAATGTTGGCTTCTTTTTTAGGTACATGGCCCCTGAAGTTCTAGATGATTCCATAAATATGAAACACTTTGAATCCTTCAAACGTGCGGACATCTATGCAATGGGCTTAGTGTTCTGGGAAATTGCTCGACGCTGTTCCATTGGTGGTAAATCGCTCTCCTTCCCCCAGTAGTTTATTATGAGAAGTTAGTCAAGAATTTTCTTTCCCCTTGACTGAAATTCTACAGTCAGTAGTCTTGACAGGTGACCACTGGGAACACCACAGGGAACAAAAGATAAACCTCGCCAACACACAGCTTCATCCAGTCCTCTCCTGTTGCTGTTGAGTTTCAGTGTCAGAACCTAGCTAGCCTCTTGTTATCTTGGATTGAGTTATTTAAAAGGCCACCTGAGAAGTTGTTTTTAGTATGAACTCAACTACATCTTTTTTGTTTTGTTTTTAAGACTGTGGTTATTTTTTCCAGCTTGATTGTTGAAGATCCATATACATTTAATTGCATTAACATTTCATACTTTTTAGATTAAGTTTGTTTTAGCTTTTGGTTTTAGCCTAAGAACTTACTTGTCAGTGTTTGCTCAAAACATTGTCTCTTAGGCTTAGGAATCTGTGATGAGACTTAGAACTTGAAGATTTTGAGACAGTAATGGATAGCGTATGTTTGGTGTTATATCATAGGATATGTTATTAACAGGCAGAAGCAGAAGAAGGGACTTGTGGGCCTCACCTCCCTTTATAAGCGTATCCAGGCATCCAGCCAGAGGCTGCAATCACAATAATGTCTCGTCTTCTGCCTGCTGGAGCTACAGTCAGAGTGTCCGCCTGGCCACCACAGCACACTGGGTTCCTTCTCTGCTGGAATTACAGTCAGAGTGTCCTCCTGGTCACCACAGCACACTGGGTTCCTTCTCTGTTCTGTGACACAGTGCTCCTCAAAGGCAGGCTCAAGGAGGAAAGTTTCCAGTTACAGCTATCCTGGAGGGAAGTCACAGTGGTGGGAACCTGAGGGAGCTGGTCACATGACATCCAGTCCAGCAGCAGAGAGCAGTGAGTGCATACTGGTGCTCAGCTTGTTTTCTCTAGTTACACACTCCAGGATCCCTTGCTGAGGAAGTAGTCCTGCCCATAATTAATATGAGCCCTCCCAGGTCAATCAAAATAATCCCTCATAGGCATGCCCAGAGGTCTATCTTCCAGGGATTCTAGAGTTGTCAAGTTGACATTATCCTTTACAAAAGTATAGGTGCAGTGATGGCCCTAGGGTGGGGTATTGGTACAGGTATGGGGAGATACATGCATAGAGCTGTGGATGTGACCCTCTCTGCACCTGCCCGCTGTAGAGGCAGGCCACAGTAACGAACCTGTCGAGTAACCTTCCAGTGATAGGCAGTTCCTGATTAACTGGGATTGTTTTCTAACCAATACAGGAATTCATGAAGACTACCAGCTGCCTTATTATGACCTTGTACCTTCTGATCCATCAGTTGAAGAAATGAGAAAAGTAGTTTGTGAACAAAAGTTAAGGCCAAATATTCCAAACAGATGGCAGAGCTGTGAAGTGAGTGTTTCCTTTGATACTAGGCTGTTTGCTCCACTGTTTCCACTTAGGAGGCAGAATGTATCATTCTGGAAGGAAAAACTTCTCACATTCTTTCTCTTTCCCATAAGCTAATAAGTAAAAAAAATAATTTGCTTTTCTTGAGTATTAGAAGGACTGTGTAACATTTGCAGTTGTCAGTGGCATGTCTGAACATTGTTAGACCTCCAAATGGAGTAAGGTGCTTGCTATTGGCATGAGTACCTCTCTCCAGCCAGGGTAGCGCAGAGTACTGTCAGACCCTGGGCAAGAATGAGGAGGACTGTTAGTCCTAGCTCGGCTCCCTCTCAGACTCACACATGGGCAGGTTGCTTCAGTTCTCTGGAGCTTAGCGCCCTTTGTCAGATGAGGAGCTTGGGAACAGTCATCGCAGCGCTTCAGATGTATGACCTGTATTCCTAGGATTGTGTAGGGCTGCTTCTCAGGAGGGAGGGGTCATCCCCAGCTCTTAAAGAATGTTGTAGGAATTCGTTCTTAGCTATAAATTCAAAGAAGTCATTTAGACAATTTTTCTTTTTTCTCGTGGTTTTCCGAGACAGGGTTTCTCTGTGAAACAGTCCTGGCTGTCCTGGAACTCTAGACCAGGCTGGCCTTGAACTCACTGAGCTCTGCCTGCCAAGTGCTGGGATTAAAGGCTTGCGTCACCACCGCCTGGCTCATTAGACAAATTTTATTGACAGCTGTTAATGTTCCGATAGTGGAGCAGGATGTGCCTTCCCTACTTGACATTTGATAGTTTAGGGACGTCTGGACAGCTCAGTGGTTCCTCTCTGGCGTCATTGTGCTCCCTCTGGGAGGTCCGGGGGTTGCTCTCCGGTGTCACTTTAAGGCAGGGCAGTGGTACACAGACCTGTTATCCCGGTATTCCAAAGGTAAAAACAGGAAGAACTGGAGTTCAAACTTAACTTCAGCCAGTTTCTGGCCAGCCTGGGCTACGTGAGAACCTATTTCAAAATAGCGTTAGATCTCTTAACGGGGTCTCAAGGAATTATACTAAGGTGGTTTTAGGAAAGGCTCTCTTGTAGTCTGGTAATTTCTACAAAGCTCTACTGTTTGTTGTTGGTAAAGTACCAAACATATACATTCCTAAAAAGGAAGTCCGGGTAGGACACATACCCAAACAGTAACAAGTTACATGGGGAATGCAAACTTAAAGAGAAAGGATGTTTTTCTTCCTTAAGAATTTTTTAAGAGTAAAAGAAATTCTTTTTGTGTGCTGTCTTAAGTAAAATGCAGTGTGCAGACCCAGAGGAGGCAACTCAGTGTGCTCAGAGTTTTCATGTGCTAGAACTTGACAGACAGGGGTGTGCTTTGGGTAAAACTGTCTCTGGGTACTTGAGAGCACAGATGTGAAGTGCTCACACACATTTAATAACTGAAGTAGTTTAAAGACAGACGGCTTTTCAGTAGGAAGTAACTTAACATTAAGAGCATGTACGGTGCAGTTACTGTTAATGGTGTGCTGATTGATGCCATCACTGTCATGTTATTTTCTCAATTCAGTTAATAGTTTTCTGGGTGCTTATTGCTATTTCAAGTTTCTACTTTTCTAGGGTTTACAAATCTCTTAGGTGAAACACATATGAGTGTGTGTGAGGCCCCAGTTCAGTGTCCAGCAGCACATGTGTAGGGTACACACCTGCCCCAAATGGACAAGTACATAATGTCTCTTGTAGGGCCTTCTGCTCTTTCCAGTCTGGTTCTCCCAGGACCACTGTGTGGCTTTTTGTCCTGGAATTCTTTTTTTGACTTTTTGTTTTTGTTTTTGTCCTTCTGAGCCTCTGTCTTCCTGTTCCTTTGTTTACTCCTCTCTTTCAGGACTCTGTTCAAATTAAACATTTCCCCCTTCCTACAGACGAGTGCTTGCTTCTCTTGGCGTGTTCAGTCTCTAAATTGTTTTTCTTCTTGGCATTTACCACCCTGAAGGTCTGTATTTTGCAGTAATTTATTAATTGGTTTATCTCTGGAATGCAAACTTTTTGAGGACAAGGATTTTACAAGTTTGTTCACTGTTGTGTCTAACACCTACAGACAAAAATATTTGTTTAAGTGAATGTATATGTATGAATTGGTTCATGGTCCTTTAAATCTAGAAGCTTAGACTTTTTTTAGGAACTACTTCTGAAGAAGTCTTGGGTAGCTTCCCATGTTGTTTTTCTTCACCTCTGCTTACCTGAATATAAGACTACTCCCGTCCCCAATTATTTCTTCACTTATTGGGAGATTTATCAGCTTCATGTTCTAATTCTGTTTTTCCATATACTCATTCTCCCTCCCCTTTCCCTCCTCCTCATGACCTCCACCTTACCTTTCTCTTAAATTTTTAATTTCTACAAGTACTTACTTGTTCTCTGAATGTTCCTCCTCTTCACTACTTACAGAACCTTATTGGTCCATCACTAGACATTTGTGTAGTGCTGTAGTATAAAATACAGGGACTCAGGGACACTGAGGGAGAGAGAGGGAAGTAACTTTGAGTATAAAGACTACACAGAGAGAATAAACTCAAACAAAACACATGGATCAGTGATGAATAGCAGTGTTTGATGGTGCCGGTTCGAGGGCCGAACACAGGACTGCGCACATCCTGTGCAAACACTGTTCCAAGGAGCTGCACCCTGTCCACTAACAGTAGAGCTTTGATGTGGTATTCTCTGTCTGTATCTTCTGTTGGTTTCAGTTTCTCCATTTCATGTTACTTTTTTCAAATGTTTGATCAGACCCTTTTCACTTTTAACGAAGGTCTAGGTGCTGGTAGAACCTCTATGTCATATGACTGCAGCTTCCTTATGTCTTGGGCTGTTTTCTTAGGAAGTCACTGTTGGTGATCTGTTCAGGCCTGTTCTCTTGGGCTGCCCAAATCTCCAGAGGGAGATACCTTCAGAGTGCACCCAAGAAGAGAGTGTACAAGCACTACCCCTGTTGTGGGAGAACGTTTACAGTCTGAGAATTCAGTATGCTTCCAGCGTGGGATGCCTGCACTTATGCTCTGGAACCAGAGATAGGTCTTTTCTCAGATGAAAACCCTCAAGTCTTCTGCTAGGATGGAGAAGTGGCTGGGTACCTAGCTGTGATATGTTGGAGTGGACAGTGCCGGGGTTCCAGCCCTTTGAGCCCTTCTCCCTACTTTCTACCCTAAGCTTTGTTCTAAAGTACTTAAAAATGCAGTTAAGTTCTCACCCAGTGTCTCAGGTGATATCAGCCTTTTGAAGTCCCCTGAGAGAGCTTCACACCCATAGCCCTTCCAGCAGCTGGCACCTGGGTCTTGACGGATACTAAAGTCCGTGTTTCTACTACAAACAATGCTAGAATAGGAACCTTATTTAAAAGTCACCGATAGAAGGTCTTCTCAGATTAATGGCAAGTGGTATATATGCATTAATTATTTTCTCATATTTTCTTATAGGCCTTGAGAGTGATGGCTAAAATTATGAGAGAATGTTGGTATGCCAATGGAGCAGCTAGACTGACAGCTTTGCGAATTAAAAAAACATTGTCACAGCTCAGCCAACAGGAAGGCATCAAAATGTAACTGCAGCTTCATGGGGACTCTCCTCTCTTCGTATCTGCTCCTGGGCGTGTTTGGGAGGCCTGTTCTACCTCACTGGGAGAGCGGAGGGTACTGCTTCCTCTTGCTGCAGTGGAATATGGTCAATTGAAAGCTTCCCAGAGTTCCTCTGGGCCCAGAGGCCGCCACGGGATCCTTGCTGTGCACTGCAGACGCTTCTTCCCAGGACAGTTACAGGATGTTGTGTAGTCTACTTTTGTTTTTATCAGCAAAGCTTGTTTTTAAAAGACGACTGCAGGCCCCTAGGGAGCTGCTGTGCTGATGGTCATCCGTGCGGGTGAAGGCGCTGGGGCGTCGAGTTAAATGAAGCACTTGTGGTTTTCACTCCTGGTTAGTACATTCTCAGAGGATTCTGAACCACTAGTTTCCTTGATCCACTTTGAATGTACTGTTTTATAATTTTTCAGGATCTGAAACTAACACCTGAAACTCTATAGTCTAAAAAAAAAAAAGACTTCGTGTAGGCGTGAGGGGCACAGTTGATGCATTGTGTTTGTGTGTAGCTTCTGCTCCTCACACTCAGAACACAACATGCCTTCAGCGTGGGCTGTGCTGCACCAGTAAGTGCCACTTCTCCATCTTTCTGAATGGAAACAAACAGAACTTCTGCAAGTCTGTGTTAAATCCTGTATTGTTTTCATTCAAAATTTTTTTCTGAGTAACCTAAATCTTTTCTGGGTTTGTTTTTGTTTTTTAAGAGTTTTTGTGGTAGATGTCATTCAATATTTATGCCTTTCTCCTACCCATATGTTCTTGAACCACTGAGGCAATGCAGTAGCATTAAGAAGCAGTTATTGGTCATGTGGGAACATCCCCACATTGAGCTTTGAAGCTTTGCAGCTGAGATGTATTTTCTGAGTTTATTTTAAAAAGCAAAGTGGCACTCCAGACATGTACATTGCTTTATGGATTTAATCATTGTGACATCCAGACTCATTCTTCTGAAAGGAGAGCTCTGTCTACTGCCTCGTCAAAAGTTGTATGCTTTTCTGTAAGCCATTTTTTTCTTCATCTAATCAAAGACTGGTTTTTCTGTTTTGAAATGAATTGCATTTAAAATTCAAATGTGGTTAATGTTAAATAACGGGCCTTTTCTAGGAAGGTAGAGAGTTAATTTGAATATGCAACAGGTGTGCTTGACTTTCACATGTTATGTAGCTGTATTTGTGGATTCTATCTTGGGAAGGGTAGAGTTAGTGGAGTTCTGAGGTCACTACACTTTGAAGGAGGCAGCTTTTAATTCAGTCTTTTTTATCTCATATATAGATCTTGCAACTGCATGGTTACATGGTGGCATTAAATACAGTGCACACCTGATACTAGGAGAAGTGGCAGCTAGCAGCCATTTTGAGTGGAGGCTCCCTTCTTGTATTCTTGGCCACGTGAAATGCTCACAGTCAGCCTGTTGGGTCTTTTCATCAGTGCTGGAGTTAGCTGGTTAAGCCTGGGTTTTATTTCCATGCTCTCTCTTTACAGGGTTCATATGACTTTCAAAGTCCTTTCTATCACTGTGATCATATTCTGAGAGGAAAGTGTTATCATTGCTTGAGGCAAGATGTTGAGCATAGTGATACCAGTTCCCAGATAAGAAGGTCAAAATAACCTCTAGTGTTTAGTCAAGAAGAGATTGTGACTGTTGATGCTGAGGCAGCTGCTTTCTGTTTATGTCTTATCTCAAACCTAGGATAAATCTGAAGACTATTTGGTCTTAAACCAAAGTAACTGTAGGATGAATGACATGTTACATAGGTATTAGTGTCAGCTTCATGCATTTAAAAACATCGTGGGGAAAAATGCTTAGAGTTTAGTATTTTTGAATACAAATTTGAGTTTTTTTCTGTAATTATCATGATTTCATCAGTGTGAGTAAGCGTGAGGGTTTGTTGTTACCGGTGTGTTACGTCACCTGCTTAATAAGCTCTAGTGCTACGGTCAGGTACTTTGGGGCCTTTGTTTTTTGTTCTCTCCATTTCTAATCCTTTGAGATCTGCTTTATGGAAATCCAGGGGACCAATGCATTTTATCACTAAAACTATTTTTATATAATTTTAAGAACATACCAAAAGTTGTCTGAGTTGAAGTTGTAATACAGTTTCTCACTTTCATACAAGGAAATGGGTTTTTCCGAAGATGCGTCTCATCACATCAGATGCTGAAGAATCATTATGTTGTTTTTGCCTAAATGGATAAAATGTGCTTTTGATGAATCAGGGAACTTTTTTAAAGTTGGAATTTAGTTCTCAATTGAGTTTACATGTTTATAGCGAATTTTTTGTTAAGGGATAGTTTGCTAATCCCAAGTGGCCAATATGAATATGAAAATAACTTAAAAGCTGAGATAGATCATGGTTACTGTGGCTATGACTACAAATACATCTGATTAGAAAAATACTTTTATGTTATTTTGTAATATAGTCTATTGTTTATATCACCTATCAGAAATACCCTCCCCTTTCCAAGATGTAGTATGGCTAAAACATACTATGACAAATGACATATCACCTTGTCAGTGCCCTGGCCGAGAGCATAAGGGAAGTGTGAGTTACTGAGGCGTAGACAGCTTGGGCCCCTGACATCTTCAACTGTGTTTCTCCTGGTCTGCCTTTCTGCTGTCCCCGGCTCAGAGATTTGTCCTCCACCCCACCTCCAGCCTTTGTACTGAAGAGCTGCTTTTGAAACCTAAACTGAAGTGGTTGATGAAGCTCTGTGACACTTTCCCACTTCACTGAGTCATTTGATGTCACAAGGAGTGGTCTGCAAATATGGGGCCGGGAATGCTCCTTGTAGCTCTGCTTTGATGCTAGCTCTGGGCAGAGAGTAGGGTGACATCCAGGTGGCTGCAGGAGTCGCCTCAGAAACAGTGGCCAGCAGTGTTCCTAGTAGACCGGTGAGGCTGAGGAGCTGAGCCTGTAGCCCACTACTGCAGTAGTGCTCAAGAAGTGCCTTGAGGCCCTGTGTGGTGCCATGGCCATCAAGAATTCCAGACTTTGGTTTTCACCACAGGTTTAAGTGGTCACTTGACTATTTGTGGTCCATACATGTTTGACTATTTCCCTATTATCAGATAGTAAAACCAATGACAAAGTACTGATTAACACACACACCAAAATCTGCCCACTAGACATAGCAGAAGTTTGTGTTTTCACTCAGTGCACTGAAAGAATGGTTGTAAATCGTTTCTTTGTCCCTTTGTCATGGGAGTGTTCTGGCTCCACATGTGGAGATCCCAGATGTTCTGTTGCAGTGCAGAACAAGTCAGCACATTAAGATTCTGAAGAATAGTCCCAGGTGGCAGTGCAGTTCATGTGTTAGGTTGACGTTTCTGTGGGCTCTCTCTAGGAAAGCTGAGGGCTGTCAGTACACTGTTTTCAATCCTGTTATGCACTCTTATAAACATTTTTAAAATATGTTAAGTAACATTCAACCTCTTTATTAAAACTTAGAGTGAATTTGCTTTTCGTTTTCAATGAGATTTTGAGTTGAGTATCATGAATTGTGTTTTGATAATCCCTTTTTCACATTGTGCCAATGGAATGGAGTATTTGATATTTCTTTGTATGTCAAGGAGATGCTTCAAAATGTCATTTGCTTTAAACTTAAATTACCTCTCAAGAGACCAAGGTACATTTACCTCATTGTGTATATAATGTTTTAGTATTTGTCGCATCCTCCAGGTCTGCAGTTTATTTCTGTAAAGTGTGAGTGTTATGTTGCTAAGTTCTCAGATGGTACTGTATTGTTTCTATTTGTACCCCAAATAACATCATCTATACTGTCGTCTGTATTTTATTGTATTTGTGCAAAACTTTTGACTCTGTTGGTGTGATCTCTGCCCTTTCAGAGATGTACAGATGTCCATAGAATTGTTCGTTTCAGTTGAATGGTTTTGAGAATCCTGTGAAGAAGAGAGAAAAACACAACTGTGTTTCCCCCATAAGTTTTTAAAATTGTACATGGTATGTGTAGTAATATTCCAGATGAACTGTAAATAGAAGCTAGGGAGTTACGTCCTAACACTAGTAGAAAACAGAAGCAATGCAAATAAACTACTTTTTCCCACCAGTGCTAGTGGCTACATCCTTTTCTGGAAGACAGAAATGAATATGCTCCCTAACTCGGTCAGGGTGTCATAAGAATCCACTGTTTCATGAGTTTGTGGAAGTGCGTATCTAGAAGCTATCCGCTCTTAGTGGCTGGTGTCCTCCTTCTGTTACCAGGCCAGCCCCAGCTTCAGGCCCTTCACACATTTCCTTCTCTGCCTCTCTCACCTCTACTCTGTTGTGTTGTGTCTTATTTTTTCTGCTGTGCTCCTGGGCCTCCTGAGGCAAACTAGGATGATTTCTAGTGATCTCCATTTCATCACAGTCCTTCCACTGTAGCACCAAGGTTTATGCTGGAGATAAGTGTGGGGAGGCATTGGGCTGCCACAATAAATATGTATTTTCTTTTCATTTAGTTGTATAAAGCAATAATTGCATGCAATACTATATTGTTGGGTTTACAGCATAGATACAAGGTATGATAGCAGCACATAGGAGATCAGGAAATGAAAGAGGACTGAAACAAACCTATGTTTTGCTGGAATTGCTGGAGCCTCAATCCAAAGATTGTGTGTGGTTGACATGCATAATCTTGCAGCCTAGAGCAACCACTGAAAACATCACTCAAATCTTCATTGGAATAATAGCAAAAACAAGAATACTACAGTAAAACTATTTAACATAAAAGACAGAACAGAAACAAAAGGGCTTCAGACTTTAGAGGCATTTGCAAAATGGCAGGCATGATTTAACCAATGGTTTCATTAGATGAACTGATTATGGCGGTGCTGTCCTATAATTTCAACGTGCAGGAGGTAGAGGTCCAACAGCCCCAAGTTTGAGAGTAGCCTGGGCATGCATGCTTCAAGGGAGCTTGGGCTGCATAGCACAGCATGTCTCAAAACAAAATCCAAAGCCATTAATGGTAAAACTGTAGGAAGAATTGTCAGCTAAAGCCCAAGAGGCACTCTTTAGATTCAGATGTAAATGGTTTAAAGGTAAATGTGGGGAAAATACATAGTGTCTGTCTTGCTTAGGGTTTCTATTTCCCTAAGAAGAGACACCAGGACCATGGCAACTCATAAAGGAAAACAGTTGGGTAGCTTGCATTTTCAAATGTTTAATCCGTTATCATCATGGTGGGACATGGTGGAATGCAGGCAGACATGGTGCTGGAGAAGAAGCTGAGAGTTAATATACATCTTGATCCACAGTTAGTTAAGAGAGCACACTGCTTTTGCACAGGACTTGAGTTCAGTTCTCAATACCCATATTGGGAGCTCACAACTACCTGTAACTCTTATCTACAAGGATTCTGACATCCTCTTCTGGAGTGTTTGTTGTCATAAAGGTAGACATACAGAGCAATGAATCAAAAATTCAGGAAATGAACCCTTAGAAGATGACCCGGTGGGAGAAAGGGTGGCATTTAACAGTTGCCACTGGGGGTGGCCATATTTCACAAGGAAAAAGACAGCAAGACAGTTAAATCTTTATAGATGTCCCTGTTCTACTATACAGTTCTTAGAATGAAATATGAAAAACCACAGGAAGGACTTCAACAAAACTCGTTAAGAAAACAAATTGATAGATTGGGACTTTATCAAAATCGTAGTTCTTTCAGGGCAAACAAAACATCGTTAAGAGTTAAGGGACAAACCAGACTGAAAGCACCTACAAATTATATGCCTGAAAAGATTGGTATTTAGGATATATAAAGAACATTAAAATTAGTTTTAGTGTGTGTGTTGAGGGTGGTACATGTTTACACATTTTAGTGCACAGAACAGTCTGGGGAATTAGATTCTGTTCACCATGTAGACTCGAGACTCAAACTCAAGGTGATTAGGTTGTTGGAAAACACCCTTTGAACCATCTCACTGATGCAAATAATATAAAGAGCTCAAAAACTCAATAAGACAGTCCAATTTAAAAATGGCTGATAGTTTGGTAGGCATCTTCCTGAGAAGATACATGGATGTCTACTAATTCTTCATAGAGACTATTGATGCCATGTGTGGTGACAGACTTGTAGCCCCAGCATTTAGGATACTGGGGCAGGAGGGTTGAAAGTTTAGGGCCTGCCTGGACTTACATAGCAAGATCCTGTCTTTTTTT
>LOEQ01000135.1:36148-58997 GCA_001685075.1 Bramus lutescens | reverse complement strand
TCAAAGGGCCAAGGCAGTTTCTTTATTAACCAATGAAAGTAACACATAGACAGATGACCCTCCTACATCAAGAATAAGACAGTTATTTCCTATATAAGCCACCCACTGCTGGTTGCTTCTGGTTGCAGATACTTGGAGGGAGGGAGGTCATCTAATCTGCCCTCTGAGAAAGCAGGTCTTGACTCTACAGTTCCCACGGTTGCCCCAGGGCCCTTACTTTCTCTTTCTTGGCTCTGTTTAGAAGGAAGGTCCTCTGTCCTTGTACTTGGGACTTGCCTCTACTAGTCCTTTGCTGGTTTCCGGTGTGCTCTCGGACTCTGGTCTGCTGCTTCCTGTCTTGTTTTCTAGCATTGGAAAGCTTTTGTAGCTCTAACAATTTCTTGTATTTTACACTAGTGGCCCTGTGGCACTGTAGAGAGTCAGATTTGTGTGTCAGTTGGTGACTTCAATTTGAATGTAGTTTTTGGATTTTTTTTTAATTAAAGTAACGTCTTAGCCATTTTTCTGTTGCTGTGATAAGCGCCACGGTCAAGGCAATTTATAAAAGAAAGCATTTAATTTGGGGCTTATGGTTCCAGAGGATTAGAGTCCGTGACCATCATGTCAGGGAGCATGGCAGATGGTAGGCGTGATGCTGGAGCCGTAGCTGAAGCTTACATATTATCCACAAGAATGAGGCAGAAAGAGAGAGCTAGCTGGGAATGGGATTGTCTTTTGAAACCTCAGAGTCAGTCCCCAGGGACACACCTCCAATGAGGCCACACCTCCTAATCCTTCTCAAGCAATTCACTATCTAGGGACCGAGTATTTAGATACATGAGCTTATGAGGGCCATTCTTATGGAAACCATCACACATAACTCTGATGGTATACAGAGGAGACTGACAATATGGTCCAGCTGATAGAGTGGAGGATTGGGTGAAGCTGTCGGTAGAGTGCTTGCCTTCCCAGCACCACAGAAACATCAGAGGCCAGCTTGGCCCTACTTCCAGTCCCCCCAGTACTGTCTTTGCTTTTAATTTTTAAAAGGGTAAAAAGATTATATTTTTAAAAAGGGAATGCCCTTTTCATCCTATGCCAGACGATGTTTGCTCATTGCCCCCTTAAAGCAATGGCACCTTTTCCTCTGAGGAGCTGGTCCGCTAAGGGTTTGCTAGGGTGTGTGGTGTGCAGTGTGGGTGAGCAGTAGCCATGTGTTTGAGCCTTTCCCTTTCTTTGTTCTCCTCCCTACTGCACTGTGTGGAAGAGCATAGGCCTGGTCCAGGCACAGGAGGATAACACTGAGGATGACGAGCAATGGCGTGGGCAAGACTTGGCTCCCTGGCACTTACCCACCATTGTACACACTGGAATCCTTTCTGATGAGAGGACCGTGTGAATCAGGAAGAGTCTCTGGAGTAATGTCTCTCCCCTGGAAGTTACCGACATTGCTAGATGCTTCTGGAGGTGGTTAGTGTAAAAAGTAACACTTGCACAGACCCGTTAAGGAATGCATGCATGCATATATAATCACACACACGTACATACTTCTCTGGTTTGAAGGTGAAATGTCCCCGCATGAGTGCTGATGTTTGAACCCTGATCCCCAGATCGGGGTGCTGTTTTGGAAGGTTGTGGAACCTTCAGGGGGTGGAGTCTCCCTTGTGAAGTAGGTCACCATTGGTGGGCCTTGAGATTCTGCAGCCTGGCCCCACTTCCCACCCACACTCTGCTTCCAAACTGAAGATGGCTGACTCTTGCCACCAGGCCTTTTCCATCATGAGGAACTATAGCTGTTCAAACTGCAATCCCAAATAAACCTGGGGTGTGGGAGGGGGCATGACAGGTGCCACAGCCCATGTGTGGAGGTCAGGGAACAACTTTGTTGAGTCAGTTTTCTTCTTTTACCTTGACATGAGTTCTGGGCATTGAGTTTAGTTCGTTAGACCTGGAGACAAGTGCTTTACGTACTGAGCCATCTTGTGGGCCCTAAACCCATTTGAAAAATTAATTGATCTGCTATTTTGTCACAACAGACTTACAGTGCCCTCTCTATTTCCACAGCAATGACATGATTGAACTCTGTGTGGGGAATGGCTGGCCGCAGCCCTCAGTATCTTGTGGTTTTGCTGGCAAAGTGAATTCTGCCTCCAAGTGTGTACTGCTCCCTTAAAGTCCCTCACTTCGTGCTGGGCTGTGTGTTATAAAACCACTTCCCAGGCCTGTTCATCAGCCTTAGCTCTCTGAGATTGCATGGGCATCTTCTAGCTCCACGGGATAACCTCTCCTTGCAGTGAATCCAGTAAATACACTGTTTTCTCACCTTGAATCTCTGGGTGACAGGAGGTGGTACTCCCGCTGGAACCAACTTTAACTCAGCTTGGGCACTGCCCACGGGGTCCTAAAAGTAGGCATCTCATTAACTCCAAGCCCTTGCTTCCTTTTCCTCCCTGAGGATCACATTCCCATGCTGGCCCAGGGGCCTGAGCTGATCTAGGGACAGCCCTGGACACTAGACAGTGTCTCCTCTGAACAGTGACACTTTTCTAAAGGGACAGAGAAGTCAGAGAAGGACTGGGCAGCTCTAGAGTTGAGGGCCAGTGTACAAGGTGGTCTTGTGTGGTCAAGCTTGCATGTCCCTTATTTGCTTCAGTTCTGTCTCTCTCAAAGCCCATATCCTTCATTCCAGCCAGTCTCCTGCTCCCTGCTGGCAGTGTGCCTGTCTGTCTGTTCTGTCTCCCCACCACCCTGACCTCTTTGATATACACTCATGTACACACACACACACAGAGAGAGAGAGAGAGAGAGAGAGAGAGAGAGAGAGAGAGTTTCTAAGCCATTTCTTTGTTTACACAGTCCATCACAGGGACACTCAGGGACTTCTTCTTGAAGAGCCAGTATCTTTGAATAGTTTTTAGTTTTTGAGTAGATAATGTACTAGTGATTTAAAAATCAAAGTGTCTTTCACTGAGCTGTCTTGCTCTCACCGTTGCCGCACCCCACCCCCACGGTCAACTACACCCCCTAGCTATGTATGCCCCACCCCTTCTGTATGTCACTATGAACATATTCGTGTCCTCTCCTCCTTTTATACACAGGTGTATACTCTGCTTCTATTATTTGCTGCCATGACCTAGAGGTTTTTAATTGACAAAAGATCCATTTTTCTCTTTCACAATAAAACAAGGATAGCAAAAATCCCCGCTTGTCACAGTAATTTATGTCTTGGAGAGAAAAATGTCTCACTTTATGACCTTTTCCGGAGAGGGAGTCTCCAGGGGAGGAATTGCCTGGGTGAAGAAAAAGCACGAACCAGGAACTGGGTTTGGAAGGCTGAGTACCCCAGGGAGATAGAGAATCTTTCTTACCAGTGTTCCTGAGAGCTGGGAGATGGTCTGCCTAGATTGCGTTAGTGAGGCCAGCTGTCAGGAAAACTGAGCCTAGGGAGGGATGCCCTCCTGTCCTGAGGGACTTTGGGGCTTGTGGACTAGACATCATCTGGGCTGTAAATCTGTCTGATGGACAGATGTTAAACAGCCTATGGGAGGTATACCCTAAGATCTGCTGTAAGGAATTGGCTTATGTAATTATGGAGCTGGCTAGGAGAGTCCAAAATTTGAAACCTATAGGAAGGAAGGCTTGGACCCTGGGAGGACTCAGCAGCCCTGTGCTCAGGGAAGTCTTCCTCCACAAGGAAATCTTCAGGGCCATCTCTGCTGAGACCCTGAGGCCTTCCAAGAGATGCTGCAGACTGAGTTTGTTCATCAGGGACAATGTCCCTCCCAAGGCTCTTGAACTTCGATGCCTTCTGCAAAACTCTCTCATGGCTACACTAAGCCAACCTATGAGCGTCCCCCTGGCTGTCCCAGACTGATCGGTTGGAAGGGTTGCTGAGTGACAGCAGAGACTCGGGGTTGGGTGTTGGAGGGAAGCATAGAAACTGCTTTTATTTCTCCAGATCATAACATCTCAGGGCTATCTCTGGTTCAATTGCTTAGTCCTTCTACCTATAGAGTAATGTGGTTAGGGCTTATTTTGGGCAATATCCAGCTTTGGAGATGTATGGTAGGAAGCGACCCACTAACTGGGCCCCTGTTCAGCACCCAGTGAGTGCCTCTGCTATTTTCCCCATTCTGGTAACCGAAGGGTTAAAACTAGGCAGCCTTGGCTGGCCTCAGGGGTTTCTCCAGTACTCTGAGGCCATTAATCATCCAGGCCCAAGGCTGCAGGAACTGACACTTACCAGCAATTAACCTGCAGTCCAGGCGTTCACTCCCGCCCCTCATCTGCACACCCAATTACTCTAAATTAACATTTACCAAGCAAAGTGCCTGTTAATTGGAAGGGCAGTAGAAAGAAAGGCCACACACCTACCCAGTCTAACTTAATAACCTCAAAGGCAGCCATTAATTAAGAGGGAAATGTTTCTGTTTGGATCTTGCTTAAAGGGCCTGCAGTTAACTTTGTCTGAGCTTTGGAGCTCCGCACCCCGCCCTCCCCTCCGACCTCCATGTTAGCCGCTCAGATGATGAAAACAACAACTGTCACTCATTAATGAAACTCCCCTTTGAAGAACATGCTCAAGGCAATCTTATTGCCTCGGAGGGGGGAACTGAGGCAGAGGAATAAGGCAAGAAGGGGCCAGAGTCAAGGGCCGCATGCCCAGCTTGACAGGCTGCGTCCAGTCTCATCTCTGCCAGACCAGTCAGGTTTGCCAGCTTTCGTGACACTAGAATGAAGTACAGGAGGCCTTTCAGAGTGGACAAGAAGAAATGGGGGGAAGGTTCTAGAAGGTCTTCCTTCCGACTCCTTCCTTGTGCAAGTGGATTCCCTGGCACCTTCATCCCCAGTATGATACCTGGAAGGTTCCAATACACAGCTCTTCTCATTTACCCCGCACCCTGCCCGCGTCATACTGGCATCCCTTGAATCGCTTTGTTTTCTTTGCAATTTGCAGCCGAGGCGCAGCTGGACTTTCTCTGGTTCGCAGCCCGTGTGTCCTTGGTCTATATGGTCCGTGTGCCTCGAATTTGAAATTTTAAAAAGACTCTGTTTCCCCAGGCTGCCTCCAGCCAGTTCTCTGGAACATTCACTGCAGGTTGTTGTACAGCGTCAGGACTTAATTTTTCCGTCTTCAAACACCTGTCCTCCTCGGCCCTCACACAGGGCTGCTCTCTGCGCTTCTGCTGTCCAAGGCCAGCCCTGCAGTCAGAGACTAGTCTCCCGAGTTCCATACCTGGACCAAGCCTCCTGGGGACAGGGCGCCTGTTGTCAGTTATTTGGGAGGCTGAACTAGGGGGCTTTCTGGAATTCAGGAGTTTGAGGCCAACCTGGGCAATATAAGAACTCAACTCAGTCAACGCAAAACAAGACAAGCTCCCCGAAGACAAAACATCCCTGCTTTTCCTAGGCCCACAGCCCCCACCTGCCCTCTTTCCTCCCTGTGCGCTGAGCTTCTCCAAGCAGGTGTGGAGATCCTTGTGGGTTCTCATTCCTCACCCATCCTCAAACCCCTGTTGCTGACCATTTGACCAAACAACCTCTCAAATGCAATTCTCCTCAAGTTCAAAGCAGCGTCCTTGTCACAGAACCCAAGGACAGTCACTCCAGGCTCTAGCGTCTGGTTTTAATAAATAGTAGCGTCTTGTGGCATTTCCTGAAGCTGGCTACTCCATCCCTTCTTCCTCCCTCTATGTCATCCCTCAGCTTCAGGAACCATTCTACGTGTCATTCTGCCTGCCCCCAGCCGCCCCCGTATCCGTGATGAGCTCTTCCTCATCACGGTCTCCATAGGAGTCTCTCCTGCTCTGGGGATGCCATTGCCAACTGGAGGAGACCGAGAAAATTCACCAAGAGGTTGGCAATGACCGTGAAGGCTCCAGTCTCTGCAGTGAGTCCAGATCCAATCCCTACTGTTCCTACTGTTGGGTGCGTATCCAGGCAGGAGGCATCTCTCTTATGGTGTTTTATAAGCATCTCTCACCTCTCCACTATTATCTCCTTACCTTCTCTTGGGGACTCCTCCCCTCCAGGCTTCTTATCTTTTTTTATAAATCAATTCTTTTTTATTTTTTAAATTTATTTTATTATGTATACAGTGCTCTGCCTGCATGTATGCCTGTAGGCCAGAAGAGGGCATCAAATCTCATTACAGATGGCTGTGAGCCACCATGCGGTTGCTGGGAATTGAACTCAGGACCTTTGGAAGAGCAGGCAGAGCTCTTCAGCCCAACTTCTTATCTTTTTGATAGGAGCTGGGAGTGTGACTGAAGGAGACTCAGCTCTGCCTCATCTTTCACATCCATCACCTCCCAGTCCGATCAATCAGTTAACTTCAAGTTCTACGCACAAACTCTAACCAACGGGGAGTAGTTCCAGGCTCACTTCCGTTCAGGTGGTCATCCGGAAACGCCTACATTTTCTGAACACTCACCGCTGGCATGCATGCCCACAGGGACAAGGCCGAGACTGTCACACACCAGCTTGCATTTAGCTGGGTTCTTCAGGCTTCTGATACCACAAGCCAGCATGATGCACTGGAGAAATTACCACATAGTATGAGGGTCCTAATCTCCATCTTGATTTTATCACTGAAAAAAATAATTTAATGGGTCCTGGAGAAATGGCTCAGAGGTGGTTGAGAGACCACACTATTCTTGCAGAAAATCTGAGTTCAGTTCCCAGCACCCAGCTTGGGTGCCTCACAACCTTCTGTAACTCTAGCTTCAGGGGCTCTGACATCATCTTCTGGGCTCTGTGAGCACTGCACTGTTCCCACATGGACATATGCATAATTTTACATATTATAATATTAAAAATAAAAAATCAAATAAAACAAACATTCAACCAATGATGTTGTTCTCAGAACTTTGACATGTTTTTCCCTTCCTTCCATCCTTCCTTCCTTCCTTTCTTTGAAGGAAGGAAGGAAGGAAGGAAGGAAGGAAGCTTTCTCTCTTTCTTTTGTTTGTTTGTTTGTTTTTTGAGACAGGATTGCAGCCTTAGCTTTACTAGAACTTGATCTATAGACCTGGCTGGCCTCAAACTCAGAAATCCACCTGCCTCTGCCTCCTGAGTGCTGAGATTAAAGACCTGCCCCACCTCCACCATCTGTTCTAATTTAAGTCTCATAACATCTGTAAGACAAGTCTTACTGTGGACTTATCCGACAGACGAGAAAAAACTTGAGTGTTACAGGATCCAGCTCATAGACAGGGACCCTAGAATGACATTTCCATCAACGACAGATCACACATATGACAGCGTTCCCTTAAGACTGTAGGGTCCGGTGACATTTGGTCGGCTTCCTTTGTGCAATGATGACATCGCCTAAGGAAGCGTTTCTCAGAATGAGCCCTCATCCTTCAGCATAGACGATGTGGTTGAAGTGCGATACGAACTCAAGTCTCATGTTCCCTGTGTCTTTTTCATAACTCCCCAAGGAGGCAGAGTGGAGGCCACTCTGGGAAGCAGGCTGCAGACTCAAGAGGCCTTCTTACCTCTCGAAAGTCTTCTATGTACTGCTGTGTATCTGGGACCCGAGCCCCCGCCTGCACTCTGGGTCAAAGACAGCCCTCTCTGACACCTCACCTCCGACGGACAGACGGACTGACGTAAGGGACAGGGATGGCAGCCAGGCATAGAATCAATAGCCATCTGCCTGGGATTCCCCTTGACAAGCTAATCTTTACAGTAAACATTTCATTATCTCAGGCGAGCTGCTGCACCTGCTGGTGTGAGAGTGAGTGAGGCGGGGGAGGGGTCCCCTGCTTTAAGGAGTAGCTCCCATGTCAGCAGGGGTCTTTGGGCCCCCTGGAAGCCGGCTAAGCTCAGCTAGAGTACCTCTGTTGTGGAGGGGTGCAGACTGTCCCCCAGATCTTGGTAGCTTCCGGAGACACGTTCTTGTTTGCCCTCGCTGTGTTCACGGCCCGCATGCTCAGGACTCACGGTCCCGTGGTCAGTTCTCATAACTGTTTGTTCTCATCCTGCTGGCATATCAGGGGCCTCCTCTACCGGCAACGCCTGCTCCACGAATAATCACCGTAGCCAATGCCAACCGAGCACTCCTACGTCCTGCCCTGCCACCCCGGGAAAAGGATCCTGTATGCGTTACTCTGTAAACCCCTCAGCAGGCCTATACGTGGATGGCCTCAGACATTCCCATTTTGCAGACGAGCAGAGTGGGAGGCAGGGGCTGAGTTTATCTTACCCCATAACCCAGCTTCTTAGCCTCTTTGCTACCTGACTTTCCCGCACTATGATAAACTACCGGATGTAACCGAGGTAACCGGGGACTAAGCTGGGAAAGTTACTCCTGCTCAGAGTTTGAGTGACATCTGTCCACCCTCGTTTAGCCTGTTGTTAGTCATGGTGTGTGGTGGAGGAGGCTCCTCACCTCACAGGGGCTGGGAAACAGATAGGGGAGGAGGTCAAGAGCCCTTTGGTGACCGTGTCCCCCATAGCTAACTTCCTCACTAGATTCTACCTCTTCAGAGGGCTGCCCCACTTTACGATAGTGCCAAACCCGGGGCCAAGTCATTGGAAATGTTTAGCTACTTATTTAAAGTGTGTAAACGTGCATAAATGTGTGGCAGCCAGAGGACAACCTGCAGGACTCTGTTCTTTCCTTCTGCCATGTGTATTCCCGGGAGCAACCTTAGGATGCCAAGCTTGGCACTAAGCGCCTTTACCTGCTGAACCATCTTGATCCCCTTTCCTCCCCTCTCCTCCCCTCTCTGTGTCTCGACACAAGGTCTTGCTATGTAGTCCAGCTGGCATTAGATTCGTGATAAACGTGCTTTGGCCTCACAGTGCCACCATAGCTGGTTGAGGAGCAAGTCTATCTCACGAGCCTTTGGGGCCATTTCAGATCCAAGACTAGCATCCACCCCTACCAACATTCGCAGTTCATGAAAAGATTTAACTAACATCTGGCACCTCCTGCTGAATTGAAAGGTGGGTCCCCATGTTGTGGTTTGAATCTGAACTGCCTCCAACCCCCAAGCTGAGCTTATGATTTAACTCTAGGTCCTATGCTCGTGACCCTCCTTTGACGTCTTTAAAGGCAGCAGCTGAGTGACAGGGATAACCCACTGAGGATGAGCCTTTGGAAGGCATAGCGGGTCCGTTCCAGCTGCTCTCATTGCTTCCCAGTTTACTCTCTACTCTCTGTCACCTGCTGGACACAGCCATGGAGGTAACTCTCGGAAGCCCTGAGCCAATGGAAACGTTCCTCTGGAAATTAATATTTTTCACCTATTGGCTCGTCTGTCGGCAACGGAAATACAACGAATATACTCCAGCACGGTGTTTATTGGTTTGCAGTCCTGTGTGTTATGTACATGAGTTTATTTCTTCTTCATTGTTCCCAGGCCAGAGGAGGCAAGAAGCTGGTGTTTGTGGCTGAAGGAGTGGCCTTTGTCTCTGTGGTACAAGAAAACTCTTCTCTGGGGCTTCCCAGACCACATGCGGGGAGGTGGCCGCCCTGTTTCCATGGACATGGTTGACTCTGGATGAGCTCCGGGAGGGAAAGGGGAAAGCCTGGCGTTCTACTGTGCCATGTCTTCTTAGGAATTGGGGTGAACCAAAAGGGGGAGCAGCTGCAGCCGGTGGCTGCCAGGCATGTGTGCCGGCTCCCTGGCACTGTTCTCTCGGCTCCACGTTCCTGGGAAACGACCCACTACTTCTCCAGGTCAGACCCTAATGCTCCACCAGCCAAGCCGATGGAAGCCGAGTAACATACCATGAGAATAAGAGGGTCAAGTCGTGCTGTTGTGAAAAGGTGTGCTGTTGAAAGCTTTTGGGGTTTCTTCTAGCGGTATACAGTACGTGGGCACAAACAAAGATGGTTGAAAAAGATGCATGCTTCTGCAATCAGTTATTCTCACACAGCCACACTCAAATCGTTGCTGTCCAGTGCTCACAGGGTGTCAGTACCTCATGATCTGTAGCCCTGATGGATGAGTGCTTGTGATGGCTTCAGTTCTGTTTTAAGTTTAGAGTCCTGTGCTTAAGAGATCTATAAAAAAAAAAAAAGTGCATCTCACCTGTAAGCCCCACTGGCCCAAGGACAGATAACTTCCCGGAATAGGAGAGGGCTGTTGTTCATGTAAGATAACAAGCCACGAATTTCCCCTTCTGTAAACAAGCTTGCTTGCGTCAACTGTATAATAGTATGTGCTTGATCACACATAGGCAGGAAGTGCATCAGGGTGCATGCTTGCCCCTAACGGGATGAAAGAGGGTAGTGCATAGCCTTGTGGGGGTTGCCTTTTTAAGCTCCTGACTAATGTAATTCACTGCCAGACTTTGTCTGGGAATACCTGGTATGGACCTGGTCGGTGTCTCTAGTCTTGGCCAGTATTTAATAAAGCTTGCTTTAAATGTGGCCAAAGAATTGTGGTAGTGGTCTTATTTTTACCTGGCAGGATTAACATTCTCTCTCCAGGCAACACTGCCTGATGAGGCAGGTACGCACCTATATTCTTGTGAGCTTAGGGGAGGCTTTCCTGGAAGGTAGGATGTCTCAACAGGAGCAGCAGTGACTCTTATTCTACAGGGCTGTGCATTGCCCAGCAAGCTGGTTAGTGGCACCTGGGACCTCTACCCACTAGATGCCAGTAGTGAATCTCCCTCTAACGTGGTGGCTATCAATGTCGCCAGACTTCCTCCAGGTGACATAATGACCCCTACACCCAGAACCTCTGTCTAGAGGATAAGGAGCTCAAAATACAAGATTAATGAATATGCAAATTTTAAGTTTGGGTGTTTGTTTGACAAATTACTTGTAGCGACAAAACAGCCAAAAATAACAGCATAAATGTCAAACTAAAAAAAAAACAATGACAACAAAGACATTCTGGTAATATGTTAGACAATACATTATCTCATTGTTATATTTTTCAAATTACTAGAGTGAGGCTGACATATTTGTAAATATGAATGAGATGGGGGTCTCACTGCAGAGGCCTGACTGGCCTGGGATTTGCTATATAGATCAGGCTAGCCTCAAACTCATGACAACCCACCTGCTTCTGCTTTCTGCGTACTAGGACAAAAGGTGTGCACCACCATATCTGGGGTGCTGATTGTTTAGTTGGAAGTGTCACCTCAGCTGCTGACACCCCTATATCCAAAGAGTCTGGAATGTTTGGGTAAGGCTTCAACCCAACCCCTGGCATCCATTTTGAAATGTTGGGTGGAAAGTTCCATTTCAAGTCCCCTCCCCTGAGAGTTGCCTCAGTCCAGACTCCACCTCTGAGAGAGCCTGCCAAATGGTGACCCCTGCCCAGAGATGCTCAAGACCACTCCCACAGGATATTTAAACTGTATTTAAACTGTCCCCCCAGAGAACGAACAGGTGGTCTTTCCAGTTTTCCTTCCCCTTCTCAGAGGGCCACCCAGGAGTGCTGGCATCTATTAAACCTGGGTTTTTTTCTAATTCGGTTTAGTTTGGTCTGATTTGGATTATTGTATTGGTGGAGAGGCTTATCGGGCCAAAAAAAAACTTTACACTGATAACAAACTCAAAAGCATTGGTTGCATTTATTGGCCATTGCCTATTTGATAAGCTCTTTTTCTTTATTGAGATCAGGCTGTGCCCTGCCCTAAGTCACTCATGCTATGTACAGCGCTGGTTTTTCAGACTGAGCCTTGTCCCGAGAGGCTCCTCTACACAAGCAGCTTTGTGGCCATTTGGAGGTTGGGGGATGACTGTGAACCTGAACACATGACTGGTCCCATCTGTCTTGGACCAGCCATATAGCAGAGACTGGTGAATGACTTATTCCTGGGAGTAGGAAGGGTGCCACCATATGAGATTATTGATGTGAATATCTATAGAGTAAGGACCATAGATACTAAAATCACATCAGGAAAACCAGGCCCAAAAACTTGTTAGTCACCCCAGATCAAGAAAAGGGTGCGACTACCTCACCTGCACCCTATAATGAGGTGGACACCTAGCATTGTGATGGCAGCAGCCACCACAGGATTGTCATCTGGTCACTCAGGGTGTGTGTGCATGCTTGTGTGTATGTTTATATGAGTAAGGAGGACCAGTAGACATATAACACTGCCTGTCCCAGGGGCTTCAGCTTGATTGTGCCCACTGTGGATATACGACCCACTCATTGCCTTCTGCCTGCCTACCAGCTCACCCACCTGGACCTGCCTTCTGTCCATCCCATTTGGGCCCACTGTTATAGGCCCATCTGCCTATACCTTCACCCAGCCATGGTCTGTATGTAAGTCCCCTCCACTCCCCCCTGCAGATCCCCTCTGAGGCTGCAGGGGGTGCTATTGTCGGCAGGAGCTTTTGCTATTGTTTGGCTGTCATCACTGGAAACTGTATTCTATCTTGGCTTCTCAGGCTCAGGCCTTCTGAAGCCTCTTGAACTCTGCAGTGATCTCCTAGCCCTTTTTTTGGCTATGCTGCACCCTACACACACACACATGTACACACATGCTTACATACTGTGAAGTGTGATCTGAGAGTTAGGATTAGTAATTACAATCAGAATAAAGGAATCTGTGCTCAGCCATGGCTCTCAAGGAAAGTGGGAATACCTGGCAAACTGCTGCCATGGAGACCGCTGTACCTTGTAAATGTATCATTATTCAATCAGTCCTGACATTATGCAAGGACACAAATGTGCTTGGTTGTGTTTTTGATGTGGTGTGCTCACACTTTGAGACTTTTCTCTGGAAGTATTTATTTATTTTTCTTAGTTTTTCATGTCTGTTTTTGTTTGTTTTTGAGACAGGGTCTCATTATGTAGCTCTGGCTGGCCTGGAATCATGGTACCTTTTAATGGTATTTAACATGTATCTGCCTTTCTTCTTTTGCTGATATCTTTACATGTGGAATCCTGTGGCCTCGTCAGTTTTAAAATCCTGCTGGAGAGAAGCATCGAGGCACAGCTGCCTCCCACAGGAAGCCCTCACTGGCTCGTCCTTGCCTCCTACAGGTTCCTGACTCCTTATGCAATCTTTTACATTAGACAGAGCCTGTGGATGCTGCTAGCATTTTGTGCTGGTCTGAGGCAAACATTCCAGCCTTGAGAACAGTTGCGGGAGGGAGTCCTGACCTGGGGTCTGCTGATAATTAGTTCAGTTTAATTATTACCAACCGGTAGATGGGGTAGCTCAGGAGCCACTTCCCCCAAGCTGGGGCCTCTGGAGCTTACCTTTATGAGCCTGCCCCTCGAGGAAGGGTCTTAGTGTAATGAATTTTGCTATAATCGATTGAAGGGCCTGGTCCCTGAGCCATGCAGTCAATTGCAGAACTGAGCAGCAGCTGGTTTATTTGGCCACAGGATGGGAAGGTAAGGCCCAAGGCCTGGGGTGAGTGTGGTGGAAAGTAGCTGCTTCTGTTTTGGGGAGAATGGGTCTCTTGTCAAGGGAAAAGACATCTGGGAGCTGTTTGGGAAAGAACAGTCTGGGTAGCAGGGAGTGAGAGTCCTCTCAGCCTTGAGGGGAGCCTCAGCTTCACCTTTGCTTTGGGCTTCCTACAAGAGCAGCACAATTTGCACATGTTTATAGACGCTAATTTGTTCAATACTTGTTTAGTACACATTCACTTGTTTTTAATGTTCATTCATTCATTCATCAATCATTCCTTCAACCTTCAGCAGGCAAATGCTGACACCAGGTAGAATGCAAGGCAAAGGCTGGGATTCCAGCCAGTCCAGGAACTGAGAGGCAACCCAACCCCACCTGAGAGTCCCAGTGTTATGCAAATCAAGACTCCTGGGAGTAAAAGAAGCTGAGTTAGGGAGCCGGTGGGTGGGGTCAGGGAAGGAAGAACAGGGAGTGGAACTACAGAAGTGAGGAGCCTCTCTAAGGAACAGCTACAGACTATGGTTCCCATGGTGGCCCACAGCTTTCAGTTTTCCAAGAAATGCCAGAAATCCAGATTTGGTGGGGGATTGATTGGAGCTACATCCCTATTTTAAAAATCTTGGCTCAGGATTCGGGTGGCGGCGGCATGCCTTTAATCCCAGCATTCGGGAGGCAGAGACAGGTGGGGAACCTCTGTGAGTTTGAGGCCAGCTTGGTCTACAAGAGCTAGTTCCAGGACAGCCAGGGCTGTTAACACAGAAAAACCCTGTCTCAAAAATAAACAAACAAATAAAAAAACAAATATCGAGCATCTCTTTGGCAAAACAAAGTGACATTCGGTGCACTGGGTTCATAGGCCACCCAATGTGCCCAGACATACCTCTTCTGAGCTCTGGACATTCTACTTAATAGGACCATCTATAAAGAAGACTCTAAGACTCCTACATTAGAAACCAAATAAAGGGAAGAAGTGGAACTGAGGGGAGAGATATCAATGGGAAAGCCTGGGCTAAGGGGCTGTTATCAGCATAAGCGTCAATGCTTTGAAAGCCTACTGGAAGTCAAAGGGAAATGGGTGGTCAGTTGCCCTGCAAAAGAGGTTTGGAAGCATGGGTTCTTAGTAGGGCACATGGTCATGCTAAACAGCGTGGGGGTTCTGTTTGAACAGGCAGTGGGAGGCAGACAGCAGCCCTTGACACTGCTCTAGGAAGACAATGGATAAAAGGAAAGGCCTCTTCCCTCCAGGCCAGGGTCATGGGCCCTTATTAATAGATATGTGAAGCTAAAACCCAGCACTGTAGTTAACATGTTTCTCTCAGCTCTTGAGAATGTTAGAGGGCAGTTCAGTCCCAGGGGAGTGTGGGAAACAAGAATGGGTACCATAAATGATGATCAATGCAGAATTGAAAGGGTCCAGGATCACGGGGACTAATGGGTAGCAGGGTTGGAGGGGACTCAGCAGGCTCTGAGGTGTCCCACACATTATCAGGGAGTACACACACACATGCACACACACGGCTTCCAACTCAAAACAGTTGGGATACTCTAGTTTGGAGCAAGCTCATGAAGTTGGATTTATCACAGCAAAGTCTGGTTTCATTATTATGCTTGCTCGCTTTGTGAAGTAATTTCCCTCTAAAGGGATCATCTCCAAGTTTATCTGAGGCTAGAACTCAGGGAATCCCCAGGGATAGGTATGGCAGAGACAGTGGTACAGTTGGGAGTTGTCTGCTACCTTGCTTTCCTGTTGGAGGGAGGAGGAGGCCACTTGTTGGTTCCTGGCTGCTCAGCCCTGAAATAATCACACAGAAACTGTTTTAATTAAATCACTGCCTGGCCCATTAGTTCTAGCTTCTTATTAGCTAACTTTTACATCTTAATTTAAGTAATTTCTATTAATCTATGTATCAACACGTGGCTGTGGCTTACCAAGTAAAGTTCTGGCATCTGTCTCCGGTAGGGCTACACGGCTTCTCTCTGACTCCTCCTTCTTTCTCCCAGCATTCAGTTTAGTTTTCCCTGCCTACCTCTATTTCCTGCACAGGCCCAAGACAGTTCAATGGTATTCACAGCATACAGAGGAGAATCCCACATCACTTTCCCAATGGCATCACCTATTGTAATTTCTTTTTTGCTTTATAATAAAATAAAACTCAGGAGTTAACTATTAGGGAATAAACCTGAGAGATCCATAAGGCAACAGAGAAATGATCACCGGTGTATCCCTCTATCTTCCTCTGAGTCAGCCAGAAAACTCTGTGGTCCACTCTGGCCAGCTGAATGTAGACTCTATCCTCTGAACCAAGGTCTGACTCCATTGGTGGTCTTGGAGCAACAACACAAACAAATCTCCCACAACATTTCTCCCTTTTGTCTAAATAAAACATTTTAACTCTAACATAGTAAACTATAAACAATAAGAACAGTTATCAGGTATTGTCTAAATAAAAGAAAAGGAATTAACTTTAACAAAATGAAACTGTATACAATAAGAAAAATTATCAAATAAGAATTTCATTCACAATGTCCAGTCCCTTTGTATTTGACAAATTCAGAGAAAATACTCCATTATCTATCCTCTCTTGATGAGTCCAAAATATTGTATCTAATTTACTTTCTATAATAAGGAAAATTATAACTATAACTATCTAGTCTTCAACCCATCAGAGACCCAAGAGGGATATAATACTACCTAAGTAAGCAGGAAATGCAGAGCAAGCAACTTCTAAAACTACAGAAATGACAAAGACAGATGACTCCCTGAATAATCACCCAAGGTCCCCCTGCAATGTTGGGGCATCAATCTTCAGCCTAAAGGTCTAGAATATCTGACAGACTTTTCTGTGAAGCAGGATTTCGAAGGACTGTTCTACCTTGTCTTGACAAAGTTTGCCAGTTGCCTTCTTTTGCGTCCTGCTTATCCAACTTGGACAGCATACTGTCAGCAGTCAAAGCATGGGAAGTTTCTTTGCTCAGTGGCCACAAATGAAAATGAAAGCAAACTCCATAAGGAGGTTCCTTGATGTCCACCATCCCTTGTTTGTTTGTTTGTTTTAAAGTAAATCAGTACTTCCATGAGCAGATATGTCTCACTATTATGAAAAGTCTTAAGTTATGAAAATATTTTAAATGCCATATTCTGTAGGTCTCTGAAGTTTATGAAAGCCATTTGCCTATTTAAAATATATTTTTGTTTGACCTTGAAAACATACTTAACATGACTATAAGTTTTATTATTATAGATGACTAACTATTAACCTGTCTTTATTATTCTTAATAGTTTTCAAGGACTAGAACGTTACATTACATTTTTAAAATAAGTTATATTGGTATAATACTTAAGAATAGAAATATAATACAGTATGATAAAAAATAATCTTAAATTTGTATTAATATGCAAATATCCATACCAATATAATCTTTTTGAGACTAGTAGTTGCTTTTTAGTTTGGAAGTAGATTCAATAATCTACCCTTTTACCCTATCATTTCTATATTCCTCTTTCTTTTTCTTTTCAGAATTAGATCCCTGAATCTCCTTTGCTTAGTTTCCTCCTTGATTATGACCAATAACAACTTGTAACCTACCCCTGTAAATGATGAGAAACATCCACTGAATGACCAAAACCACCCACCCCACCCCTTGGGAATGCGGGCATTGAGTTCTTAAAATTGCTTCCTGCTGTATGGGAGCCATGCATCTTTAGGGGACCCTGAAATGTTGAGATAAAGATGAAGTTCTGGGAGAGCTAGTTATTATCTAGTCTTGGTGTAATAGGAAAGTGTGAGGCTTATCTGGAGTTCTGACTGGAGTAGTCTATGATGCTGGACCATCTGAGCTAACCTCCTTGAAATTGTCCTGAGCAGTTTGTAGTTCAAAGCTGATCTTTGGAAGGTGTTTGTCGTCTTAGCGGCATTATCACAATCCAGGTGGAATCATCATTGTGGTGCCCCATCCTCCTTTTGGAGATTTCAAAGATCACTGTTAGGAATGGCCACAGTTCACTGGAGAAAACTTAAATATTTTAAATATATGACCTCAGAGAGGTTAAAGGACCACAATCTATTAAATATACCCCAGATACAAAAGTTTAACTCCTAATTACTTGCTTCAAAACCAAGCCTGAAATCATGTACAGGAAGCTAGATGAAACCTATTTCTAGAATTAGTTAGTACTCTATATGACCATTAATATCAAGACAAAGAGTTTAAATATATTCATCTTATAAATTTTGAGATAATATTTTACTTTAAGAAAAGTTTTAAAGAGTCAAAATAAATCCAAGGGATTATGAGATTAGTGACAATAGAATAGTCCTTTAATTTTGGTTTTCCTTCTGTCCCATATGAGGTGGCTTTTCTGATATGAGGCAGAGACTTTTGATTTTCCTTTAAGAAACATGCTTGGGTTTAGAGAAGAAGAAAGCCATGCTCTAACTCCAAAGATAGCTTTAAAACTTTAATTGGGTTGGAACTACAAAAAGATCATCCGCCTTATATGTCTGTAGAGAACATTAGAGACAAACATTTGGGAAGATTTATTAAATGTTTTTCCTGCTGGAAATGCTTTATACCATTGAGCCAATTTACTCTTTTCTTGGTATATTTTCTCTGGATGATTTGTACTTCTCCTTCAGATGTCTTACTTGTCCAGTGGTTTCAGATTCTTTAGTTTGATGCTTTTATTCTCCTGGAAAGACAAAAACAAAACCGTGCCCCAACCCTAACTTTGGGGACTCTCCCTTTTTGGAAGGTTATGTGTGATCAATGAAAGACATTTGTTAGTCTTACAAGTTAATTTAGATGGAATAATCATGCAGTTTGGTGAACTACTGCCTCTTCTAATCAAGAGCTCTCTCTTGTTCAAATCTAATCTTTATCAATCTTGATGGTATCCATAGCTTTTCTTCACCTGTGGAAACAAAAGCAAAATTTCTTCCCCTACATAACACATGTCCTGGTTTCCATTCTGAGGTCAATATATCTTCAAAGTATACAGGCTGATTAATTAATTCAGCAGTTCTTTTTCTACTATCCAATATTTCTTTGCAGCTGTTGTTCCTTTATTATCAGCATTATGCATTCTATCTCTTGGGGTCTTTCTTTATTACCCCTTTCTGTATATTAAACATATCTTTTAAAGTGCAATTAAATCTTTCTATAACTACTTGTCCTGTAGGATTATGTGGTATACCTGTAATATGCTTTATATTGTAATATACAAAAATTGTTTCATTTTACTAGAGACATATGCTGGAGCATTGCCAGTCTTAATTTGTATAGGTATTCCCATCATGGCCATAATGTCTAATAAGTGTGCAATTACAGGATCAGCCTTTCAGAACTCAAAGCAGTTGCCCTTTGAAATCCTGAATAAGTATCTGTGATATGGTGGACATACTTTAATTTTCAAAACTCTGCAAAATACAACACATTCATTTGCCAAATTTAATTTCTTTAAGCACCTTTTGGGTTACTTCCTGCAGACAGTGGAGTTTGGTTACACAGAGAAGAGGTAGGACATTTCCTTGCCTTGTTGCCAAGCGATAGAAAAACCTTTCTTCAAATCTTTGCTATTGATTTTGTGTTTCTTATAAAATTCTGAGGTCTTAGTACATTTTCTATCAATTGCTGATCAATTTCATTATTACCTTGTTGTAGAGGGCCTGGTAGGCCCAAATGGGATCTGAAATGTGTTATATACAAGGGATGATTTCTATTTCTGATTTATTTATTGTAATTGAATAAATAACAAAGTTAATTCTGAATCATCTGGAATAAGTCCAGTGGTTTCAATGTGTAAAGCAATTCCTTCTGTATACTGAGAGTTAGTAACTATATTAAGAGGTTCTGAAAAATAATAATACCATGAGAATAGCATATAATTCTGACTTTTGAACAGAATCTTTGAGCCACTTCACTTATTTTTCCTGACCTATAACCTATCTTTCCTGATTTATTTGCATTAATATAGAATGTAGGGGTCCAGAAATTTGTGTTCCCCATAATGTAAGGAAGGATCTAATTAGTTCATTCTATAAACTGGAGTCTTTTGCTTTGGGGATACTTGTTGCTAATCTCTCCCAAAAAATTACTGCAAGCTCTTTGCCGGTGTTCATTTTCTGTCTATAATGAGGTAATTTCAGCATTGGTAAAAAGTAACACAATTTCTGTTGGGTCTATTCCTGCTAACTGAAAAGTCTCAATTTTTCTTTCAGAAACCTTTTCTACATAGGCCTTTAACTTTTTACTCTGTTTTTGTGACAAACGTATCCATTCTAAGATATTGTCTTCTCTCTGCATAGGAATTCCTTTAGGAGGATGCATAGAAGGTAGTATGACCAGAATTAAATCAAGCTCTGGATCCAAGAGATTCACATGTGTATCCTGCAATTTCTCTTCTACCAATGCCAATTGTCTCTCAGCCTCAACTGACAAATTTCTTGAACTATTTAAGTTCTGGTAAGGTTTGAAATAAATTACTTAGCTCTTGAGTTGTCAACCCAATTGTGGGCTGTAGCCAGTTAACATCTCCCAGCAAGTTTTGAAAATCATTAACAATTTGTAATTGATCTCTTCTGATTTGTACTTTCTGTGTCTGAATTTTTTTGTAAACCCTTTTTATATCCCAGTAATTATTAAAATCTCCTCTTTGTATTTTTTAGGAGCAATTTGTAGACCCCAACAAGGCAAAATTTTCTTTACTTCTTCAAACATTTTTTTCTAAGGTATCTGCATCTGGATCAGTTAGTAAGATAGCATTCATATAATGGTGAATTATATATTGAGGGAACAGTTTATGAATTATTTCTAATGGGTGTTGTACTAAATATTGACACAAGGTGGGGCTGTTTAATATCCCTTATGGAAGAATTTTCCACTTATACCTTTAACAGGCTAAGAATTATTATAAGTAGGCACTGTAAACACAAATTTTTCTCTATCTTGTTCTTGTAAAGATATAGTAAAAAAGCAGTCTTTTGAATCAATCACTATAATAGACTGTCCTTTAGATAATAAAGAAGGCAAGGGAATTTCTGGATGTAAAGAGCCCATTGACTAAATCACTTTATAGCTCTTAAATCTGTTAACATTCTCCACTTTCCAGATTTTTTTTAATGACAAATATAGAATAATTCCAAGGACTGGTTGATTTTTCAATATGTTGAGCATCTAGCTGCTCCTGTACCATCTGTTCTAGTGCCTGTAATTTTTTCTGATGTCAAAGGTTATTATTCTCCCCAGGTAGGTTTGTCAGTTAACCATTTTAAAGGTAGGGCTGTTGGTACTCTTGAAAAACCAATATCTGTTTTATCCTGTTTATTACAACTTGAACAGTCTATGACTGTTCTTGACAATACCTTTTAATAGCTCTCTCAAGAGCATTCTTTATTTTATGGTTTGTTTCTGAGATTGAAGGAATGTTTAGTCTGTATTTTCCATTGCTACATCAAATCACACCCCCATAAATTCATTGCTCTGTTAGTCACATATGGTTTTAAATCTTCCAGTCTGTCCTTCTGTCCCTCTGCTCTTGACCCATCTTGAACGTCATGTTACCTGAGGTAAAGTTCTAATCCCAAGAAGCTGAACATTTACTTCCTGAAGGGGCCAATCTGGATGTCAAGGTTTTAGTTCAATTATTGTTACATCTGCCCCATGGCTATCAAGTCCTCAACTACAATGCCATTTATCCACGTCTTTAGCTTCAGTCTCTGGTTATTTATAGAAATTTGCCAAAATATTTGTTTTATTAATTTGTTTTGTTTATTGAAGCTTTTCTGTCATCCAGAGCCATATCATTTTTTTAAATAATAGAGATTAGGTCTTTTAATTATACCATGAAGGAGTTTGTCCAATGCTGACACTAAATGACTGAACCAAATTTGACAATGGGGCCTGTGAAAGGTCCCCTAAGGCATTTGTCACAGCAAAGGGTTACCTTGCCTGTCCCTTGTTGATCTTCACTCAATAGTCCAACGCTGGTCTTTGCCACAGCTCCTGCATACACCAGAAGGCTAGGGCTTTCATTTTGGATTATCTCTAGAAAAATTATTGTTCTAAGAATATTCTGACTACAATCCCTTTTTAAATGATCATGTTTACCACAATTAAAACAGCTGACATTTTGATTTTTCTTAAAATTTCTAGAAATTACTTGTCCTATCAACATGGTATCATAAGCATTAGATCCAATATCAGATGCACTTCTAATCTATTCATCTATTGGTGCCAGTCTAGCCTTTTAAGGCCTGATCATCCTTTTGTATTCTGAATTGGTATTTTTAAAACCAAAGATTTAATTAATAGTTGTCTAACTTCTGAATCTGATGTCCTTCTATTTAAATTGAAGTCAGTCTTTGTAAAATATCAGTAAAGGCTTCTTTTGGACTGTGTATGATTTTAGTAAATGACTCAGTCTTCTTTTCTAATTCTTCAACCCTGTCCCAAGCATTCAAAGCTGCTGTATGACATAGTACCAAGGTGTGATCATCAAATCTAAACTATCTTTGCAAATCAGCATACTGGCCTTCACTAAGAAGCTGATCTTGGAAAACTTCCACACCTCCACTCCTGCCTATCTCCTTGTTCTATAACCCTAGCTTCCTCTTCCCACCATAGGTTTCCATTGTAACTGAGGACCAACTTCTGATATCGCTGGAGCTAAATCTTTTGGGTCTTGTGGGATAATTCTGTTCTGAGTTGCCATTGAATTTAACATCTGCTTCACAAAGGGTGAATGCATACCATATAAAGTGACTGCCTCTTTAAAATCTCTTCAAATCTCAATCTTCTGCAGGATTCCAGTCAACCACTCCATAGCATTGGGGATGCCTGTCATCTGGTGGTCATTCTTGTATGGTAACTAGATAAACTGAGGTTGGTTTCTTTGGGCCACTCCTCTTCAATTTCATAATGCAGTGGTATGGTAGATTCTGCTCTAAATTCCTCTGTGTCTAAATGTTTTTCTTATTTTCTTTAGTAGGTCTTTCTAAGGGCTATATCTCCTCAGTAGCTGTCTTTGTAAGGCTTGCCTCTAATCGATAGTAAGTCTTTCTAAGGTTTGTTTCATATCAGTCAAATTTTCATATTCGACACAATTATCAAACCACATTTTAAGGATAAAATATGAATTACCAAACATAACATTTATGATTGACATCTCAATCACAGCTAAGTTGGTTATCCCTTCATTTAAAATTTCCATTTTCAAAGCATCCATTGTGGAACCATCCAGAGACCTAACTTCCTGCACCATAATATTATTCCCCTTTCTTATCCTGGAAAAGACTTCTCTCAGAGAGAGAGAGAGAGAGAGAGAGAGAGAGAGAGAGAGAGAGCCCCATCTCTCTCTCTTAAACCTAATTTCCCCTTTAAGAATTCCCAGTATCTCACCAGATCAGTTGATGACAACAATGTAGGTGGAACTGTATGTGTATTCAGATCTACAGTGATGATATTTGAGTATGCTGATAGGGAGGGTGAGGGCAGGGTGCCCCTAGCCGTGTTAACCGTATGTCTGGGCTAT